>RJWM01043845.1:0-13578 GCA_004363535.1 Dasyprocta punctata | reverse complement strand
TGTGTGTGTGTGTGTGTGTGTATGTGTGTGTGTATGTGTGTGTGTATGTGTGTGTGTGTGTGTGTCTTTTCCACATGTTTTCTTCCTGGAACCACAGACTTTGCATCTTGACCATAGTGTAACAGCAATGATAGGCAAATACTCCCTTTCAGGACCACTAACACACAAAGCTACACGGGAAACCCTTATGAGGCAGGAAGGCTCCACGGACGTCTCCTCTCACAACAGGCAGGATCTGCACCCCAGAATTGAATGCTGGAATTCAAACTTGCTGCCTCTCTATTGCTCAGGTTAGCGATGTTCATCTGCATTCAGTTACGACAGCAGAAGCATCTCCACCTGTTCTCTGTTTTGGCTCTCGTTCAAGGATGGCTTTTTCAGGGGAAGCATTAGAGTACCTTTGATTTTGGGATTACTTGCTGATTTTGCTCTGCACCAGTATGCAGTATTATAAAGCAGGCTTTGGGACATTATGGTGTGTGTGTGTGTGTGTGTGTGTGTGTGAGAGAGAGAGAGAGAGAGAGAGGGAGGAAGAGAGGGAGAAGGGGTAGGAGAGAGGGGGAGAAGAAAGAGGGAGGGAGACCACTGTGTGTGTGTCTGTGTTTGATTGAAATTTGGCAAAGCATGTGCACTGTCAGCTATTTTTGTGTTTATCTATTGCTTTACAAGGGGAAAAGCTCAAGTTTCTCCCACACAATGGCTTTCAGAACCTTGCAAGGTATAGGTCTTGCTTACCTATGTTATCAGCTATTTTCAGGGCTGAGATAAAATATCTGATACCCACAATTTAAAGGCAAGGAGGCTTAATTTGACCTACCTTGGTAGACTGGCTCCAGGGTAGAAGAAACACAGAGGAAGTGTGTGTGATAGCAAGTCTGCTCAGGTCAGGGTGCCTGCAAGTGGAGCCGGAGAACAGTGCCAGGACAGAACTGAGGCCAGGCCTCCAAGACGCACCTGGAAGTGTCCTCCCCAGCTCCCCAGGCAGATCCCGAGGTCGGTCAGGGTGACCTCTACCCTAACACCACACCTATGCGGCGTCTTCCAACATGCTGCCCCCCACGCCCTGCACTCTTTCTCTTTTCAACCATGACGCGGTCCCTTCCTTTCCTCGGTCATTTCACTGGATATTAGGCACACTCTGCCCCAAACAGAAGCTCAGAATATTCCTTCTTCTATTTGTGTTGTATCTGGCTCTCTATCTTTCAGATATCAGTTCTAAAATCAACTTCTTGGAGAGCCTTTAGAAGGTCTCTGTGTCCAAAATAGAACATCCACACCGAGACTATAACCTGTCTACCACTAGTTTATTCAATTAATTATAACTTTTTATTAAATTGTGAGATCATCTTATTTGCTTATCCATATTGTATCAGTCAGGGTTTACTAGAGAGACAGAGATAACACAAGATACACAAATGCATAAGAAATTACAAGATTGCCTTACGATGGTCACCACAGCGTCGGATGAGGGAGCGTGCAGAGGGCGTCTGCAGGCAGAGGCCGAAGGCCCAGCCCAAGGGCCGGAGCTCGCTGCGGTGTCCCTGCGAGTCCACATCACTAGGTTGGCGATGGAAGGTGGAAGAACCTGAGACAGAAGCTGAAGAGTCTGCACTGGAAGCCAGGAGGTGATGTCCAAGGTCAAGGTGAAGACTGGAGCTCCTCCCAAGGCCAGAAGCATATCCATCCTTCTCCATGTCCCCTTATACTGTCCAGGTAATGAGCCACTCTAGGCTGGAGACTTGCTGAGCCGATTCAGTTAAGCTTCTAAATGTCTCGAAAGTTGACACAATCAATCCAGCGTTACACATGTGCATGCTCTAGGAGGATGGTGGCCTTGTCAGCACTGTGGCGTCCCTCCTGTGCCTGTAAGAATGACTGTACGTAGTAAGTGATCAGGTAACAACTATTGAATGAGTGAATCAATGAACACAGAACAGCAACTGACATCAAAATCAGAGTCCTTAAAAAGGCCCCAGGACGATGTTGCTTGTGTTTTATGGGCTGAAGTAGCTTCCACACTGGCGAGAATGTAGAATCGGGGAAGCTGGACTCACTTTGATTCCTGATATCCCAGCACACGGCAAATGCATGCTTATCACTGACCACTGAGATTGCTTCCCGAGCACACTTACCCTGGTGGCTTCCTCTCCTTCCGTGCACAGTCCTCAGGAAGTACGTCTGCCTGTTTCTCCACTACTCGGATTGCATATTAGTTTTTGTTTCTCCCAAGGCTGTTTTCGTTGTGGAAGATAACTTCTTAGTTTCCTATTTCAGTTCTCCCTCTAAAGATACACCGATAAATTTTACTCATTTTAGAAATTCCACACTAGTTACTCAAAGAAGCCAACCGAGGATTACACAAACAGTACACAAATATTGTAGCAAGTGAAGGATCTTCCAAGGTTGCACAGTGAAATTCATAAATGTATGTATCACAGATGCCTTGCAAACATGATTTCTTCGAGATAAGAGCTGTATAGTGTGAGTGGGATGATTTTGGGTCGGGGGGACCAATCCATTTGGGGTGCTTCAAGCAGAGAAGAATCCAGGGCCAGAAATGAGAGTCTCAGAAACTCAAAGGAAAGGTCAAACAGAGCAGTGAACATTAGTGACGGTGGCTTGAGCTTTCGCATAAGGTTCAGGAAACCTGGAGCCAGATGTGGTTCCCTCTTCAGAAATCACCGGGAAGCTCCCTCCTGTTTCCCTGCTGTGGGGAGGTGGGTGCTGGACAGTACCAGCCCTGGAGCCACCGGCCAGCCTCACAGCAGCCGAGCTGCTCAGCTGTTCCCCCTGCTCTGGAAGAGAAGGCAGCAGATGAGCCTTCTCTTCTCCGCCCATCTCAAGCAAGTTTACCTCACCCGGAGTGAAAGCCACACCTGGGCTCTGGAAAGAAGGAAGTCTAGGAAAGCTATTTCCAGGTCTCGACCTCTGATGTTCAAGGGAGAGGGTAGGTGGTGGTAGGAAGGAAGTCCGGTGGCCAAAAAGATACCGTCCCAGCTCAATGCAGTGCACACCCCACTCCCTCACTGTTAGATGCCTGGTGACGGAGGCAGAGCGACGCGGCCGCCCGGGGAGGTGCTTTGCTCCCTCAGAGACTCCTGATGAAAGGGCCCCTGTGCCAGTGCCTGTCTGATGCAGATGCTGCTCCTCATATCCATTTCCTCTGTTTTGCTCACATGTAGCAAGAGTGATAAGAGCAGTTCAGGAGGAAAGGCAAAAGGACTAAGGGGCCAAATGAAATTTCCATTGATTCTGGACAAAGCCTGCCCTTTGAAGATATAAGAAAGGTGCAAAAATACCAAGGCCTGCATTACAGTACTCGAAAACCTGGCTGGGAGACAAGATTAAAGCACAAAGAACAAATTGAAAGCAAATATGCTGGATAATGATAACGTGCTTGGTTTTGTAGCTTGTCTTACAAGGAAAAAAACACTGGTGTGTTTGGAGGCAGGGACACTGTCTGAGACTTCAGGTGGGTGGTGCTGGGGACCAAGAACGTTCCGGTGCACAGGTGGAGAGGGAGACAGGCAAAGCCGGGTGAGCTCGGGGAGAGACAGGTGGAGGTTTACCGGCAGTGTCTTAAACTTCCTTCAGTCTCTGAATTTTCCCTGCCAGCTCTTTCTTTGTACTAATCACCAATGGCTCTCAGTTTTTTTCCTGCTTTGAGACATGAAGACCTTCAGTTCTATGACCCTACTTTCAAAGATTTGCCCAGGATTAGGCAAATTTCATATTTTTTTATTATACTCCTTTGTTTTCCAATTAGGAAAACACATCAGACAGTCAGTAAAGGGGGTGAGGAGATAGCTCAGTGGTGGTGCACTGGTCCAGCAGTGTAAGGCCCTGTAATCAACTCCCCGCAACACACACACACACGCACACACACACGAGCACACACATATACACATGCACACACACACATACACACACACATGCACCCACATGCACAAGCATACATACATACACACACAGACACACACACACGCACACACACACATACCCCATCCCTCACAGGAAACAAAAGATGATGATGAATAAGCAATAAATCTCATTTTGAATTAGAAAAGAAAATCAGAAAACAAGTTTTTGGTAAATAATTGAGTGGATTGTTACTTTGCTCTAATATGGCTTTAAAAAGTTTTTAAACATTGTTATTATATTAATAATGAGCAAATCTCAACGTGCCTTCAAGTTCTGGGGAAGCATCTGTGTGTTTTGATACAGGTTGTGAGGATAAGGGTAGACACAAATGCAAACTGACTTTCTGACCTTTCTGGCAATCACGCAGTGGGCGTCCATCATCTCTGTGCTTCCTGTCTTCCTGTCTGCTGAGCACCTGTGCGCTCTCTCTGCTCCACTGTCTGCCATTTCGCATTACACTGTCTTTGCTAATATTCTTCCTCTGCCCAGGAGGCACGGGAGCAGCCTCCCCAAGCCTGTTTTTAGCTTAGTTAATTTTTCCTTGTCCTTAGAAATTTGGCTTAGGGACCAACAGCAGCAGAGCATCACCCTTAACTTTGAAGGATGGGTTTAAGGTCTCTGTGCATTCATAGGAAGCTGATCATACTCTCATTGTTGCACCATAGATACTATATGGAGAGGTTTGCATTTATACTGCAACACCAACACAGACCCTGTGCCGGAACAGAAGCCATGTAACAGTGAATGGTGTCAATAGTGTACGTTGTGTTCTTAGTGGTAGGCCTGGTGCATAAGAGAAGCTTGATTTGAACTGAACTGGAAAGGGTAGAGGCTGCAAAATTGGGGGAAATTTTTGAAATTCACAGGTTACTACATTAGGGAGCCAGGGGACACTAAATTCAGGAATTTGGGCTGCAGGTAACAGGTAGTTGCTTTCAATTGCATGGGCATCGTCTTCGAACTAGGTCCTCACAGAGCTTTATAGTGCGCAGACCGAGCTAACAGAACTGACAGTCCAGACATCGACCCAGGAGCACAGGTCAGCTGGTTTGGGACAGAGATGCAGAGGATACTTGCTTAGGATGGACATTCTTCTTAATAAATAGTGGAGGATACACATGCAAATGAAGGAAATCGGACTCATACCTTCCGTAATGCACAACGATCCACTCAAAATGGAGTAAAAACCCCAGAAGAGAACAGGGAAAGTCTTCCTGACACTGGCCTTGCAGTGTTTCTCGGATATGATGCCAAAAGTGCAAGCGAAAGTAAAGAAAACAGACACAGAATTACATCAAACTAGCAGTGTTCTGCACAGCAAAGGAAAGGATGGACCAGGGGAAAAGCTGCGTGTTGATGGCATCGGGATAGCGCACTCGTGAGCCCTAGGCTGTGGTCTGAGGGCCTGAGCCACTCTTTCAGGACGTGTGTGGAAGCTTGGCCTTTAGGGTGGGAACTCGGCAGAGCGGAGGTGGTGGGAGGCGTCACTCACTCCACAGAGGCCCCGCACCTGGGAGGCATCTGGGCCGGTCTCGGAGCAAGCTGGCTCTTGAGAGCGGGCATTGTTGTAAACAGCGTGCTGGGCCCGAGTCCCTCTCTGGGGTCCTGACCTACCCCGCGCACCTCTGCCCCCACCATTGCGGAGTCCTCACTGCGAAGCCTTCGCCAGAGCCAAGGAAAAGCCGCTGCCAGAGTCTCGAACCTCCAGTTCTCTGAGCTACATAACCTCTTTTCTTTATGTCACTCAGCTCCAGGTATTTTAATATAGCAAGAGAAAAGGAGTGAATATGCTGTGTCTCACCAAGGGTTAACACATAAAATACACAAGGCACTTCTACAAATCAATAATAAAAATACCTAACAGTAAAATATCAAATGTACTTACTTTAAGAAGTGTACAAGGAACAGAAGAGCCATTTCTCCAAAGTGACATTCAAATGGCCAAGAGCTACGTGTGGGGTCACCAGTCCTGGGGAGGCACAGAGAGACACCGCCTCCCACCTGCTGGGAGACCAGAGGGGGAATGCTGGATGAGATACGCAAATAAGAGAACCCTTGTATATTGTGGATGGGGACCTAAGCTTGGGCCACAATTATGAAAAGAGTAGGAAGTCCTCAAAAAATTGAAACAGAGCCACGTATGATCCAGTCATCCCACTTCTGGGGATATATCCAAAAGAGTTGAAGAAATACCTGAAATCCTATGTCAATTTCAGTATCACTCACAACAGATAAGATATAGGAGCAATCTAAATATCCTTGATTAATGAGCAAATAAAGAACAAATGGTGTCATCGGAAGGAATATCATTCACCCTTATGAGGAAAATCTTTCCACTTGTAACAGTACGGGTGAGCCTGGAGGAGATTATGTTCACTGAAACAAACCCCACACAGAGATGACTACTGCATGCTGCTGCCGTCTGAGGAATCTAAAACAGTCCAACTCGCAGTGCTGCCCGGGCTGGGAGTCAGGATGCAGGATCCAAGGCTGTTTCTGTTTGTAAGACGAGCGAGTGCTGGGTACCCACTGCTGCTATCATGCGGCTAGCTGACTGCTGTGTTACACACTGGGACTGTGGGAAGAAGGGAGGTCTCCTGTAGGTGCTCTTACACGCACGCACACGCGCTGACACTAACTGGGAGGCAGCTTTGGGGGCTGTGGCTAGATTTCTGGCATGGATTACAATGGTTTATCTCAGATTCCAACCACTGTGCACGACAGGAGCCTGCAGCCTTCGTCGCGTTTAATGCGGTCGTGTGAAAAGCGCCCTGCAGTACCGCACGTCTTTCGCGACCTCGGAGGTAGGGATCCCTGCTGTCTCACACACGTTACATGTGCTCGGGTTGCTGAGTGAGGTCCTCGGGCCCAGAGAGCTGACAGAGCGTGGAGGGCCCTTCAGAGGAGCCTGCCCTGAAGCCGCCTGTGCTGTTTTGAATAAGGCGAGGAGAGCCAGGACTGTAAACGGTCTTCTGAAGGAGTCACAGCCTTACTAGGAGATCGAGGGCTTTGTCGTTGTTGTTGATTTAAATGCGATGCAAGTGAGTCCGGACGGTTTTAATTCCACGCCGGCTCTTTGGCCTCCTAGGATCCCGTGTCCACGGAGAGAGCCAGCGTAGCTCACAGCCTGGCACTTAGTTTGCGTGACATTCGAAGGGCGGACGGTGAATACTTCCGCCGGAGGAAATTCGGTGCAGAGGTGCTGCTGCTGGGGGCCGCCGAGCCAGCGATCTGTCAGAGCTCCCTGCAGTCACTTGCCTTTTCATTCCGTGTCGCAGGGCGTGGGTAATCCTCTGGCTCCCGCTCGATTTCTTCATCTTGGAACTGAGGTCTCACACAAAGATTGCCTGGAACGTGCCAATCTCCTGTGTTTCTGCTCTGATTGCTTCTTGGTGAGGCCAAGGCAAGAGCGTGAAACGTGAAATTGACCTGCTAATAGGCGAGCATATTTAAGTAGTTCTGGTCTCAAATGGACTCCTGAGCATTAGAATCACTAGAGAAGCCACGGTCATTTTCTGAAATTTGAGCAAAACTGAGTATAGGTCTTGCATGTGTGTGTGTGCATGTGTCACAGGGGACTGAACCAGGGCCTTTGCACTTAGCTACACCGCAGCCCATTGTATTTGGAGACACGGGCCTGCTGAACCTCCCAGGGTGCTGGAATTACAGGCGTGCATGAAATAGTGATTTTACACACTCAGTTAACGCCCAGTGCAGGTGGTCAAGGCATTCATGACTATTTAAATTTTCTAGTAATCTCTTTATTACACTTTGGACTGTCGGTGCTGCAAGAACAGAGGCCTTGGTGCATTTCCAGTTCGTAGCTGCCAGCGCCTCGCGCAGCTCACCATGTGTAGGAAGTGCTGAAAGCACAGTTACTGAGTGAGCAGCTAAGTTACGAAAGGCTGGTATTTTTGATTATTGGCAAATTTTTTAAAGTGTTTCAAACAGAAACATGATCACCACACCTTCTGAGCAGTGCCTCTCAGACCTTGCTGTCATCAACTTTGAAGGAGTCTCCAAAATAAAATTTGTGTGTATGACAGAGTCCATGCTTTAGGATACAACGCTTACAAAGTGACACCGAAATCTACCAGATATTTTACAGTTTTACCACAGCCCACAAGCAGGGTCAGCACTGGTGCGATGCCTTTTCTGCACAAGGCATGAGTGCCGGGTTTGTGAGGGGAGAGGACCACGGAGAACAGCGCACCTGTGCCAGGCTGAGAGCCCTGTGAGGAGCAGTGATGCTGCGGCCTGCTTCCTATCAAGTCTGCTCCGGGCCCAGTGTGTCCGTGCATCTCACAGATTCCCGTAAGAGACCCTTCCATTCAACTACTTGGAAACTGAGACGGTCTACTCGTAGCTGACAATCTGCTAGTTTGTTGGTTTGTTTTTATGGTACTGGGAATTGAATTCAGGAACTTCATACTATGACTCTGGCCTTTTTTTTTTTTAATATTATATTTTTGAGACAAGGTCTCCTTTAAGTTGCTAAATTGCTCTGGCTGGGCTCAAAGCTGCAAGATCTTCCTGCCTCAGCCTCCCAGAGTGCTGGGATTACAAGGGTATGCTACATACCGAGCTTCACGGTACTTTCCATAGAAGAGGAACGACTCACTGCAGTAAACCCATCTATGCTTTTTCTTAACTTTAAAAGTATTAAACAATGACCTATTCTTTTTTTCCCTCTAAATATTTTCTGTGTTCGATCATCTCTCTTTTCACAACTTTCTACTGTCCAGGTAAGTTTTCATCTCAAAATTTCATGACTTTTACTTCTTTCTTAGCTTACTGTCTTAAACTTCGTATTTGGTTTTTCTTTTTTGTTATCAGAAAATACTTTTTAAAAGTTGAAGACTTTCATCTTCATGAATGAGAGCACAGAAGTATTTTGCATCTCATCCCTGCTCAGCCATTTCTGTTGTTAAAATTTTCTTCCTGCTTGTCACTATCTTCAGAGAATGACTCGGCAGTGAGAAGAGATTTGCTTAACTCAGCAGTGTCCTACCGGTGGCACAGGGACAGAATTCACCACGGGAGTTGATGGCAGTTACATACACATAACAGCTTCCCTTCATATTGCATTTTCAGAAGGAAAGAGAAAGTTATTTTCAGTAACTTTAGTACTAAGAACATATATGGTCTAGAGTTTGTAAAAATTTATTGAATAAGTGAAACTCAATATGAAATGAATGACTAAATGACAGCATTCGTTCAACAGCACACCCGTTGTGTATTGCACTCAGATGTAGTTTTAAAGACAGCAGAGGATGCATCATATTAGATTGCTTAGGTTTATAAGAAAATTCAAGATAAATGGTTTGTCATAAAGTAGATTTTAAGAAGTTATGAGAATAATGAAGTAAGGGAAAGGCAGTATTGAAAGTGGCCTCTGCAGAAGTCTAGTTCAAGGTCCAAAAACTTCAACATAAAACAGTTTGTCATAAAGCAAATTTTAAAAAGTTAAGAGAATAACAAAGTAAGGGAGACACAGTATGAAAGTGGCCTCTGCGGGAGTCTGGGTCCAGGTCCACACTGCAGCAACTGACTCTGCACTTGTGAATCTTCAGTCTCCGTTTCCTTGCAATCTTTTTCCTTTATCTGAACTTACATACACATAAATGGATATGTGTACATTGTGTGATGTACAATATATTCTTAAATATGTAGTCTGTGAATTAAACTGCTTGCATGAAAAATTAGCATATTCTCTTTATACACTCATGTCTTATTTTTAAACTATTGTGGTATAATAAATGTGTTCTTATGTTTTTATAGTTAGTCAAACATCTCTCCACTTTTTGTGGGGGTTGCAATGAAGTCAAGACCAAACAAACTGATCAAATCAGCAAGGGATGATAAATTTAAAATTAACAAAAGCATGGTTCACCTGGAAATAGTTCAAAGCATACTAGTTTGGCAGAAGACTTTACTTATTCATCTATGGTTCACAGGGACACATTTGAACTTGCTGACAGCTGTTTTCATGACATGAGGAAGATTCATCAACAGGGTAAATGAAGGCGGCATGGATACTATGTGGACCACACGAGGAGAATTTACCACTTAGATTACCTCGTGTATTATTTTTGTGAATCATGAAGTTAAATGATTTATCAATATCAATAGGTTCCTAAAATACATATAAAAATAGTGTAAGAGAATTCATTTTATAATCTTTTCAGAATTTCTCAAAGAATATACTCTGAATAATGTTTTTATTTTTATTTTTATTTTTTTGTTAGTCTAATACAAATAAAAAAGGCAACCCGGGTATGGAGTGGCTCCGTATTTTAAAAGGTAGTCTTTTGTGATGTTAATTAAACAGAAGGCTGTGCTGTCCTCCCTCTGCTACGAAGGCAGAAGAGTGGGTGTCTGTGCTGGACAGGGCTGCATTATAGTCAACATCAGGAGAGATCTTCATTCCAAGTTTAGCATCAAACATTGTAGCAGGACTGATCACCCAGTGGCCGTAAATACAAAATACCCAACAGAGGCTCTGACAGACCTAAAATTTATCAGAAAACAAGCTCATCACAAATCCGAGTAACAAATCAGCAGCCAGACTTTGTTGAGCTGTGGCTTTCTGCTGAGTAGAGATAAGATTGATTGCCGCAACTTCCACAACCTGTCTTAGGCAACAGTGGGAATACAAAAGGCAGTGTTTGGGAGGGGATGTCGTGAAGGCACAGTTGCAGAGCTTAACAAAGAAAGAAGTAAAAATTGGTGAAAAAAACTCCAGGGATAAGGAATTGCCAGATGATAGCTCAAATAAATAAGTTCTCCCCTCACTTCCCGCATGGGCTGTGATGACCACCTCACCTTGGCAGCCGTAACTGGCAGGGAGGCTGACTTTGTTTTTCCTTGTAGAAATGGTTCCTGCTTTTCTAATATATGATATAAAATTAACAGCAGGACTGTCGCTATTGATTAACATCCTTGATACTTTACTCCCAGAGAGTAAAATATTCTCCCATTGAGAATCTTCAATGGGGTTACATTCGTAAACTAATCACATACCATAAAACAGTAAAAGATTGATTCAATCAATTTAGAGACAATAGAATAGTTTGGTATGGTTTTCTGATTAGTAATTATGAACACTAGAGAAGGGAGATTGCTAGAAAATACTTTAAAATATTGATCATTTGGGTGTTTTAGGACCCTAAACATTCTAGAATATATTCGTTTGTACTATGAAAATTGTAAAAAGGAATTAAGCAGAATTTTTGTGTGGTTGGAGGTGTTTGTCTGGCTGGGTTTCCTCTCTGGAACAAGGATAATCTATGCATTCTAGAATTGCAATTCCATAAAGCAAGATGATCATAAATGTACCTGAATTAAATCAATATTTTAATCTTCAAATACATTATAAATGTCTAGGAGATATATGTTTAGGGAAATTATTTTTAAGATATATTTGTAAGGCAGTCCCAAAGATATACATCAGTGTTGTCACATAAATTGTTACATGGAAAATTGATGGTTGAAACAACCCAGACAGTTCTTTCCATTAAACATAGTAGGAAACTATCCATTTCCTAAGTGTCTTTATTTATGTCACTCAGTGAAAATACTGAGAAGCAGCACAGCATCACGGGTAATGTCACAACCTCGGGAGCCTGGCGGACCTCGGTCTCACGCTGCAGCCGGCCACGGGACGGTGTTGCGATTCCCTGCGCGTGGCCGTGGCTGCGAAGTGAGCCTTCCAGCCCCGCGAGGAGCAAATGGCTGGGCGCACGCAGGTGTGTGACACACTTCATGCCGCCCAGCGTGTCGGGGTCATATTTTCAACGCTAGTTCCTTGAATCACAAACCTTTGCAGCCCCACTTAGAGCAGATGCCTTTATTCTTTAAAATATTTGCATGAAACGTGGAGTTGACCTGAGCACTTTTTCTCTAAAACGCCTTATTTTCATCAGGCGGTTGCTACACGGCCGGCCCCACAGTGAGGCAGCGTCAGGCCCTCCTCCGCCGCCCGCCACCCCAGCTTGCCTTCTGCCACTGTGGCTCTGCTCCTGCTGCGCCCCTGACTGGGAACGCCCCTTCCAGGGCTTCTTCAAGTTCAACTGTAAAACATGGATCACTTTCTAAAGTCCTGTATAAAGCTAACGTTTCCATTTTCCATCCCACCTCCCGCACCTCTCCAGCCGTGGGGACACGGAAACACCAGCCCTCCTGCACTCGGTCCGGGAGTGTCATCTGTTTCTCGCCTTGAAACCTCCCCAGGCTGTGCCGCCGCTGGCCTGCGCTGGGGAGGTCGTCCACCCACCCACCCGCCCGCTGCCTCCCGGGCAGCACCGCGCCGATTAGAGACACCCGGGCTGTTTCTGGGTGAGCCGCTATCGCGTGTGGGGCGTCTTTAAAACAGGTGGGGTTTAATAACACTGATGATAACTACTCAGGACGTTACAGAACTGCTTAAGAACAAAGAACACTGTTACTTTGATAATCATCATTGTAAATTTTGTTAAAATTCTAAGTCTCACCAGTATCTTCATTTGGAAATAGAAACGAGTTTTATTTTTATGTAATATCCTAGAAGTTGAGTATTTATCTGCGTTGTTTAAGGAGAGCTAATCGTGGCCATTCAGCCTCTCAATTTCTTTTTTAAACTTTCCCCATCATAGATACTTGTTAACTTGGATTATTTGGATAATTACCTTCGTTCTCCATTTTTTGTGGTTTATTTCAATTACTGGTCTTACTTGGTTTTCTGATGTTCTTTTTTGGTAGACAACAAATTTTTCCACCCAGAAATCCATTGCTGTGCTAACAGTCAGACTGCGGTGTGGCCTGGACACAGCTGTCCCAGCTGTGGGAGTCGGGGCGGCTGGGGGCGGGAGTCGGGGCGGCTGGGGGCGGGAGCGGCCACGCACAGCCTCCATGGGGATCTGCCTGCCCGGTTTCCCAGGGACCCCGGGGCTCCTGCTGCTGTGGGGTAACAGGGACGATGGCGATCAGTATCTCCCGCAGACTCAGCACTGCTTTTCCTCCTCTAAAACACACGCTCATGTTTGGTATAACACAGACACAGAAAGAAAGTAAGTTTTTTTTTCTTTTCCAGCTTTTGATTTGGACACAAGGCATTTTCGTCCTCAGTGAACACGAGGTGCAGTGCGCATAGAAACGTGGAGATGGGGAGACTCCTTGAGCCCGTGTGCGGGGGGCACGGCCGGTCACCTAGGCCTGGTGGGCAGCCAGGCCAGCGGCGCCCAGCGCTGAGCAGGGGCCTAAAGTGCATGAGACCTGGGCTCCATTCAAGCACCACAAAACATCTATCATAATACAGCACACATGGCATTTTGGAGGTGAATATTTCTATAAAATTTTTAATGGATGACATTCATTAATTTTTATTGATATGATTTCTAATGGTGAGGTTACAGGGTTTTTCATTTACTTATTTTTTTATAAGAAAAAGTGTATAGGACATTAGAAAAACATCAGCAAGAATCACAAGTGTTATGAATGCTGTATTATTTTTAAAAGAATAATTCACAGTAAAAATGAAATCTGAAAATGACCCTGTGAAAACTACTTTTCACTTAAAATTCTTTTTCTTTAACTATCTTAACTAATTTTTTATATACATACATAGATTTTTTCTTTCAGTTTGTCACACAACTGCAACAATACAATGGTTACATATGT
>RJWM01043844.1:0-13548 GCA_004363535.1 Dasyprocta punctata | reverse complement strand
TGCTTGTGAGTCGGGCGTGGTGGCGCACGCCTTTAATCCCAGCACTCGGGAGGCTGAGGTAGGAGGAGCGTTGTGAGTTCAAGGCCGGCTTGGGCTACAACGCGAGCGCAAGAGTGGCCTGAGCTACATAATGCGACCCTGCCTCAAAAAACTAGGGCCAGGAGGTTGGCTCAGTGGCTTAAGCGCCTGCCCTGGCAGGCGCGAGGTTGTGAGTTCAATTCCTGGTGCCGCAAAAAAATAAATAAATAAATAAATAAATAAATAAATATGCTTGTGATTTATTTGCCTCTTAATCTAAATGCTTTCTTTTAAGGGGGGAAGAAAGTGTTTTTGAAGACTAATTATGTATGTTTTCTTTTATACAGAAAATACCTTCTGCAAAGCTTTGCAGGTAAGTTTTTTTTTCTTTAAGTAGCCCTTTGAAATACAAGATTTAACTTGATTTTAACTTGGTTGGTAGCTGTTGAAAATACCCACTCTGGGAGCTGACAGAGGAATTTTTTATAAATGGTCACATACGCAGTTTTGTGTTTTATTTTAAAATTATTCTTTATAGAGAAATAAGAAAGAAGAGAAAAAATTTATTTTTTTCTGCAATATCTTACTCCTAAAGGGAAAACAAATAAAAACCAACCTGTGTTAGATTTCAGCTGTTGATGTCCCAGAACTTCCGTAAAAGTTGCACAACACTGATGAAGAAAAAAAATGAAAAACATGGAAACAACTTAAAATTAAAAAAAAAAAAGTTTTGGCAGTGCCTCAGGCCTCTGAGATCCTCCATGGTGGAAAATACACAAGCTGTGTGTCCCAGGATCTGAACTGCCATCCTACGACACAGCACTGATCATGGGTGGTTTTTTGGTTGTTGTTTTAAGATAGGGTCTCACTATGCAGTCCAGGCTGGCCTTGAACTCACTATGTAGCCCAGGCTGGCCTCGAACTCCCAGCAGTCCTCCTGCCTCAGCCTCCCGAGTACTGGGATTATAGGCATGCCCACGATGCCCAGTGTGGGTGGGTCTCCTTGTCCACTGAGCCTCAGTTTCCTTGACAGAGCATGACCTGTGGGCTCTCATGCAGTTGCTCTGCCACTGCCTCTTTCTAACCCCAGGCCTTGCTCTTGCCTCACTTACTGTTTCTTGTGCACCAGCTAAGCAGCTCAGAGGTGTGGACAGAAAGCCAACAGCTTTAATACACAGGTTTAGGATTTTTATTTTGGATATTTCTGGGCTTTTGTCTGATTTCCTTCCTGTTTTTTTGGCCTTTATTACAAGCTGCAATTTGAAAGGAAAAACATACATAAAATCAAACCTCAGGACTCATCTCCTTGTTCTGAAGGGAATTCACAGGTGTTAAAGAGGTGGTAAATCTCAAGATTACGCAGGCCTCACCCTGTGTCCCCCATCCTGTGGGGCTGTCTGCTGGTGTGGGGGGACTGCGGTGATTGTTCCCTGTGTGTGTGGGGTCGCCTTGTATTCCAGGGAGCCTTCCGCTCTGCTGGACGCTGGACTCATCCGAGTCCCGCTTCTTCTCACCTAGTCGCTGCCTGTTGCTGGCAGCCCCAGGGAGCTCCCCCAGCTGTGGCCTCTGCTCACCCCACTGTGCTGTGCGGCGTCTTCTGGGCTGTGTGTGTGGGTGGAGGTGGGGGAGTAGGGCGGAGAGGCTCCTTCCCACCTTCCTGAGGCCCCTGTGCTGGTCCTGCTGTACCGGTCTCTATCACAGAATGGGGGTTGTGTGAGACGTCATGCTGCAAAATCCCCCAAAGCCAGAGCGCTGAGCTCGAGGCTCCCGCTCGTGCCGGGCGCCTTGGCCCTGCTGCTGGTGGGGTGGTGGGTAGCGGCCTGACACTGCGTGTGTCACTGCACTAGGGAAATGGAAAGGGAGAGACTAGAGGTCGTTTGGGTTTTGTGCTTTCTGGTGCCTTTGTTGAGTAGCAAAGAACGACGGGAAGCTAGAGGTCAAATCTCCTGAATGAAACACAGAAGAGTTTTGCTGAAAGTCAGTGGCTACAGAGCCCACTCCAAGGGGGCTTTGTCATGGCTGAGCACAGCTTTCTAAAGGTCTGTGATTGGCAACATGTTTTTCTTCTTTGTGTAAGAGTTTTTCAAAAACATCATATTGTGTCAATTACCAAACATGTAGAAGTAGATAGAATAATTCAATGAAGCCCAGATGGCCACCTCTCAGCTTCAGCAGTTTTTCTACTTAGAGACCCAGGCACTGCCTCTCTTCAGTATGACTTTGAAGCAAATTGCAGCCCCATAGCATTTCATCTGTAAATATTTCAGTGTGTGTATTTTTTTTTTTTTTTTTTTTTTTTTTGAGACAGGATCTCCATAGGTAGTTCAGGCCGGTCTTAAACTCACTGTGTAGCCCAGGCTGGTGTCAAACCTGTGGCCATCCTCCTGCCTCAGCCTTCCAAGTGCTGGGATTACAGGTGTGCACCACTATGCCTGGCTGCCTTCACATTTAGAAGAGTAAGCACCTGACCCCAAGTCTGGGGCTGTCTCAGCATTTGCTCGCAGTTTGGTTCAGCCTCTGGGTGTGTGTGTGTATGTGCGCGCACACGCATGTGCCTGTTCAATGTTGTGTCTGCCTCATATCCTGGCAAGAGGGTGTGATATGACTCTGTCCTTTCTTGGAAGTACTGAGTTTGGTCATTTGGTTAAGGTGTAATGCAGAGAATTTTAATGTGTTTTCTTTTTATACCTGGCACAATTGTGACATGATTGCCCAGTTTGCTACTCATGTTTTTGCGGCACTATTTTGACCTGTGACTGGAAACCCTCCTGTCACTGGACACTGGACAGTGCCCTGCTTTCCTCAAGCCAGCCTGGGCTCCAGTGCTGGCACATTCTTGGATCTGGGAGGTGGCTCCTGAGTAGCAGAGAGGGAGAAGCGATTGAAAATGCTGTGGGTAGTTGGGTTTTCGTAGGATGAATGGGGCCCCAGTTGGTCCCCAAACTCTACGATGGGTCTGCACTCTGTGGGAGGCACTTTGATGTTGAAAGTGAAGCTGCCTTTTTATCTGCCTGTCCGCAGTGCCCTCTTCCTCCTGGCCGCTGCGGGGTGTCTTCCCTTCAACGACCCCCAGGTAAGTCCTGGCGCACGCTGTGACTGCAAAGGGCCTTCTCCTGGCTGCCGCATCCCGCATACGCAGCTCCTCAGGCCTCTTCAGAATCAGGGCAGCCCCACCCGACTGAGTGTCCTGCAGCACTTGGTGCTTCCTGGGGACCTGCCTAGTGAACCTGGGTGCCCATGCCTCTGTCTCCAGGCTCTGACCCTGAGCCCCAGTCATTTTCCCTGGAATCCCTGGGGCCTCTTCTGGGGAGTGATTGTCACACTGCTACCCGGTGCCTATGAAGAGGTTTTTCTTTGGAGGCCAGGGACCTCCCCCCATTGTCATCATCTTCAGAACAGGTCTTTCTTCTCTCTCTCTCTGCCCCAACATCCTGAAGCCACCTGACTGTCAGGCACCAGACCAGGCTCTTGCACTGCCAGAAGTTGCCATCTATTCAGAGCAGTGGGGAGGAAACAGACAGGTCAACAGATCATCACCCCCCACCCAGGCGGCCAGGCCCTGTGCAGGGTGACCGAGCTGAACACCTCGAGAGACTCAGACTGGGAAGCCAGAGCAGCCAACAATTACAGGAACCCTGCTGTGGGCTAGGCTCTCTGCCAGTGCCTTACGTGTCCCATTTTATTTAAAATCTCACAAGACTGTAAGGGCAGGAACTATTATTATCTCCAGTTCATAGCTAAAGAATAGCAGGGCCCTCAGGGTCACCACCTGAAGAATAAGTGAGGATTTGGGGATGTGATCCAGACGTCATTTACAGGACCCAAATCTAGGAGAGTGAGCAGGAGTTTGCCACGGGAAGAAAGCAGGCGAGGCCAGCATCCTGGAGGGGTCACGAGTATTCTGGGATTCGGTTTATTGAGCCAAATCTGACATTGTGTCTGCCCTGTTCTAATTCCTGCTCTCCTGGAATTTCTAATCTAGTGGAGAGCAGGTGGCAATGGGAAAAGATAAAGAATAAAGACACTTTAGGGTGTGGCAGACAATACTAAGCCTTGTGGAGCATAAGGAAGGGGAGAGGAGTCCCTTGGGTTGAGTTGTCTGGCACAGACTCAAGCTTAGGGAAATGCAGGTTGTCCTTGTTTTGGGGTTGGGGCTATAGGTGCACCTGGAGGGGCTGGTGGGGCTTGTCATAGAGGTCCTTGGGTGGCATGAGTTTGCATGTAGTTTTTCTGACGTTTTAATTGTTTTAATATTTATTTTTATTAGTACACATTTGCAGTTCATGATTGCCTTCACTGTGGGGAGTTAGTCCATGGACATAACACTCTCAATTCTTTATACACCTTGCCCACCCCTCCATCTCTTGGTTCTCTTCCCTTTTACAAAAGATCTGTCTCCCTGTTAGGAGTCTGTGTTTGAAAGCACTGTGGCGTTAGGGTGGGGTGCGGGGTGCTAGAAGCTGAGTCCCCTTGGGAGGACGCTGTAGCTGCTGGATGATAAATGAGGAGGCACTGACCGAGGCCCGGAAGTGCTGATTCAGAGCCCTTGCTTGGCACTGCTTGGAGCTGACAATGGGTCCTGTTCGTCTGTCCTGACTGCCATTTTTTAAAATCCATTTTTTCTTTTTTTAATCCTGTGTTGCAGTTTGATCCAGAGGGGTATTTTTGGGCTGTAATTCACTTGTTCTGTGTAGGTAAGTTTGAAAAGAATGCTTACTTAAGCAGTTGAGGTTTGTTATTGAGTCCTCACACTAGATCCACTTTTCAGTAACTCTGTAAGCCATAGAAAAATTAAAACAAGGTGTTAAAAAGTTAAAATGAAATGGGTATTTTCGGACTTGGCTTTTCTGTTGTGGAGTTTTTCTTCAACTATTTCTATTTCCAGTATAATTTCCTGTTTTTCATGATGGATGTGAACTTACCCTGGCCTGCTTGTAATTGAGGGTCTCTAGAAGATCATGTCAAAGACTCTCCCTTGGGCCAGGAATGTAGCTCACTGGCACAGCATGCACCTGGCAAGCGCAAGGTCCTGAGTTCGATTCCCAGGGCAAAGGTGAAACAACAGCAACAACAAAAAAACTCTTCCTTTTGGTAGTCTACCCCCCAAAATTAAAAATTGTAGTTGGTGAAATCACCCGATGTCATTTGAAATCCCAGGGCCAGGTCTCTTGTCTGTAGTCCCTGGGACAAGGGGCACACTGCCTTCATCAGTGCAGGTCAGACCCATTCAGACCTGCGGCGTTTCTCCTGCCGGGTGCGGCACTCAAAGGAGAGAAAGGTCCTGTTGGTGGGAGCCTCCTGCTGTCCTGGGCTGTCCTTGCCCAGCCTCTGCAGGCACTGGAAGACAGACTGGCCTTGCCTGAGGACCATTGGATTCACAGCCTCAGGCCCTCAGTGTTCTGTCCCCTGTCTGGGTGCGTGCCTGCTGGGGGAGAGGGCAGGCAGCTCTTCAGCAGGATGCATAGGTGATGCGCGCTGCCTCTTTGCAGGGGCTTACAAGATACTGCGCAAGGCCCAGAACTCCGGTGCATTAAGGTAAGTGCTTCATGCTGGGGGCGGGGGTGGTCAGACAGGTAAAGGAGAAGGGTGAGGTCTGCGTGACTGCAGGTGTGGTGGCGGCAGGGCACAGATGCACTCTAAGCCGCCTCTCTGCTCTTGATGCTGGGCCATTTCCAGCCTGGTGCACAACCTCTGGCAGTGTGTGTCTGGGGCCTCGATCCCCTTCCTGCAGGGCAGCCACCCAGAGGAGGGTGTCATGACATGCATGTGGCCAGCTGCTGGGGCCCCAGGTGCCTGTCTCTAGCTCAGAGGGACTTGACTCAGTTTACACCCAGGAGTCTGTCCAGTTTCCAGCGCCTTCTTGGGTAGAATGAGGCCTTTACTCTGAGCAGTCAGTGGAGCCTCCTTCACATAGGGAGCTGAAGAAAGACCGTCATTGTGGCCCTGCTGAGCAGAGCTGGGAGGTCAGTGCCCGAGACTGGCCTGTGCCTGCTGGGGCTGCCCGAAGGCCTGCAGAGGAAAGGGTCATGCACTCTGAGACCCTGACTTTCATTCCTTAAAGCTTAGAAAAATTTTAAAATAATTTTTCAATATGGATTTTGAACCCAGGGCCTTCACACTGAACTATATCCCCAGATCTTTTTTTTCCCTTTTATTCTTTGTATTGTTTTGAAGCAGGGTTTTGCTAAGTTGTTAAATTACTCACTGGGTTTGAATTTGAGGTCCTCCTGCCTCAGCCTCCCACAGTGCTGGGTAGTCTAGGTGTGTGCCACCACAGCTGGATTCCTTTGTTCTTTTTGTTTGTTTGTTTTAAAGATAATAAAACCTAACCAAACAAAACAGAATAAAGCCAATCAAAACAGAACAGTGAAAGTGGTACAGAACCTTGAAGCAGGGTAATATGAAATCAACTACCATAATATATCTTGTTATCATCACAATAGTTGTCCATTTCATCTTACATAGTAAAATCAAATAAAACAATGCAGAATAAAACCAATCAAAACAACAAAGCAAAACAGTGAGAACAATATTGGATTTCAAAAACAAGACAGAAGGAAATTCCCCATATTTAGTATATTGCACAGTGTTGTCCTCCCAGTAGATACTAAGACTGCTGGCCCCAGGCCTGCAAAGTCAATCAAACAATACAAGCGAGTGGGGATTGAACTCATGACCTTGTGCTTGCCAGGCAGGCGCTTATGCGACTGAGCTAAGTCCCCGGCCCTTCAGTTGTTTTTGTATCTCAGTTGCTATCAACTCAGCCTGTTCCTTTATTCTTTTAGTAAAAAATGTTTTTGCATGAGGAAATCAGGAGAGTAGCCTAAAATACAGCAGCAAATAATTCTTTTATTTTATGTCCTATGTGATATTTGGAACATACACTGAAACTTTATTCTTTATCTGAAACTCAAATTTATTTGAGTTGACCTGTATTTCTATTTGTTAAATGTGGTCACTTTAGAAGCCACTCTAGTGGCCTGAGATTGATAGTCCTTTGAAAGTGGCCAGTGGGAAGCAGTCGGCCACAGGTAAAAGTGTGGACAGTGTGCTCAATAAGCAGTTTCTTCAAAAAAAAAACAACCAAGGTAAAGTTATTACGTATAGATTTAAAACAATTTTTAGAAAAAAAAGAAATTTTAAAAATTTATTCCTTTTTCTTAAAAAAACCTAGAACTGTTTTGAATACAAAGTATTCTTCCTCCTATTTATTGATAATTTATAACATTAGTAACTTATTTAGATAGAATTTATTATAGAGGATAATGACTACATATTTAAGAATTATTTCTGTTATTTCATGTCGTATCTTTTTTCTTTCTTGTTCCTTAGTGATATTGACCAGCAGTACTTAAACTATATATTCAGGTAAAATGTAATTTATGTTTTTAAAGAGCAGTGTTAAAGAACAATTCTTCTACAGCTAATGAGTTTGTATTTTCCAATAATATTATGATTATGAGAGTTCGAGCAACTAGGCCTGCCGGAAAAGCAGGTAAGGTAATCTGTGAGATGAGCAGAATTGAGGAAACCAAATAGTATGCAACCCTCAGACCAGTGCCACACCTGTCCCCTGCAGGTGAGGGACTCCTCAGGGCATCTGGATGCCTCCTAGAATCCTAAGGGTCTGTTTCCCAGGTTGCCCCTAGGGGAGCCACGCAGCTGCTGAGAGGGGCTGAGATGGAGGTGGCCTCCAGGCGAGGTGTGCACACACAGGTGTGATGCTCGCCCCTGAGTGCAGGACTAAGCCTGGGAAGAAAAAGTGAATCTCCCCACACGCTGCCTCAGCCATGAACCCCAAACGCACGCGAAACTCGAAATTCTAATCTGGATTTCAGGGTGTTTTTAAGGGATATTTGTTAAGATACAGTCAAGTTTGAAGCTTGACTTATAACTTATTTTTTTACAAATCAAAATGAACTTTACTGAACAACACAAATGGGAATGGAGACAAATGAGTGAAATTATTTTTAAGATTAAAAACACGGATTAAAATTATAAGCATTGCTCTGTTTTTATTTTCATTTAAGCCAACTATATGTCGTGTGCTGAAAAGTTATTTAGACAAGATGCATGGTCGACATTTTAGACTTTATACAGATTCCAGAACAGAAAGTATAACAACTTTTTCTACTTTTCATATTATTACATATATTTATCTGAAGTGCAACATTTATAAAACAAAACAGCTACAACAACAAAAGCAACATTATTAGGAGAGCTGTTTACTTTTTAATGGTTGTAGTGGAGCCAGTTTTCCTCATTAAGTATGCATGGGAATTTAGCACACATGTTCTTTTGTTTGTCGAGACAGGGTCTCTCTAGGTATCATAATTCAGGCTGGCCTTGAACTTGCAATTCTCCTGCCTCAGCCTTCTAAATGCTGAGATTACAGGCATGCTCCACAACGCCCAACCTGCTTATGGTTCTTGAATACCACCAAGAATGTGGATTTGATAAAGAAACATTATATGTGTGTGTGTGTGTATACAGTATGCATATGTGTATATTTTGAGTTAAACATTCAAGATAAAAGGACTGACTTTTTTTTTAAGAGTCCGAAAATTTATTGAAGAAGAATGGAGACTAGGAATGGGGAATAGAAATAGCTCCTGAGAGACAGAGGGGTCCCAAACGTGTTGCCCAAGGACTGACTTTTGATTGAAACTTAAATAAAAAATGAATGTTGGAAATATTTTAACATACCCTCCCAGCCAGTGTCAGAGCATTTCTTTACACCCCCAGAAGCAAGCCCAGGTATTCCCAGGTTCGGCCCCCTTCCCAGTGGTACAGCTGCCAACCATCCCCACCCTGTGCGCCTGGCCAAGCCCCGTGCTGTGCTGACATTACACTGTCCCCTCGCGCTCTGCAGGTCACTGACTTCTGGGTGTCACGCCCTCTGCCCTGCACTTGCCTCTTTCCAGGAGTCTGTGTTCTGCTCCCTGCACGGCTTTAGCGCCCCTCCCGGCGTCTTACTCTGGCCTCTGCCATGTTCCTCATCTCGCTGGCTCTTTCTGGCCAACACTCGTCCTTTGCCCTGGACCTTGAGCTGCCTGCCTTTACACACCGAGGTCCCTCAGCCACTGAATACTTCTTGTTTCTCCCATTTCTTTGCAGGTTGGTATTTGTGCATCTTTCCTTCCTTCCTCTCACGCGCTCATCTCTTCCTCCTCCACACCTCTCATGATCATCTCATTGTCTGCCTTTTCCCTTCTTCTGCTTGCTCTTTTTCCTCTGGGTTCACCATCTTCCTGCCCTTGGTAGCAGGGTCCCTGTCCCTCCTCCTCCACAAGAGTTGGAGGAACATGTTCTCCTGTGGTTTACTTCTCTTCCCTAGATTTCTCTTCCTTTGTCCCAGACTGGGCTTCACACAACTGCATTTGGAAGCTTCATCTTCACCACCTGCTTGACTTCATGGGTGCCTATAAAGTCCAGTACAGTCCACTGTGATCTTGCTGCTTGGTTACACCTAAATGTGCTTTATTCTTTCTTCCTCTCCAACTCTTTCTTACAGTTATTTTTTTAAATAAGCAAACCCATTTTTTCCGTCAACTTCTGCTTTTCCCACTTCTTACTCTTTTCTTTTCCATTTTTTCCTGATCATAATGATTTTTAGTGAAAATACTGCACTTGAGGTTTCAGTGTTTTCCCAAAAGCATCCTGGAATTTCTTTCCTTCTTTTTTCTGGTCCTTGTCATAAATACTGTCATATTCATATACAGTGAAATCTTCAGCAAGAGCCTTCTGAATTTCCAGTTTGGTTTCAGGGAAGCTTGTTTAACTTTACTTGTGCCTTAATTTTCTTAACTAAAAAAAACAAGGTTAGCTGGGTGTGGTAGTATAGCCCATAATCGGAGCACTGTGGGAGACTGAGGCAGGGGGATCACAAGTTCAAGCTCAGCCTGGGCATCACAATGAGACCGTTTCATGGCCTGCTTCTTAGCTGCTTCCTTCTGAAGGGTTTCACTCACAGAGGTCTTGTGGTCGTTGTCATCATCGCCGTCATCATCATCATCATTTCCAGAGACATAGCTTTTGCAAAACAGGGTGCCACTGCTGTGTTTTCTTTGGCAGAATAAGCCCGTACTTCAGTCTGGAATCGCCACCTTGCTCCCATCTCTGCTGAATGTGACCCGATTTATAACTTTTAAATATGGCACATGAACTCTAAATAGAAGAGCCAGGATCATCCTCGGGTTTCAGTAGCCCCCAGCTGTGCACTGTGGGAGAAGCGAGGTTTGCTGCTGGGAACCCCAGGTTGCCTTGCACTACAGAGCACCCAGGTCCAAGCTGGGCCTCAGCACCGAGTGGAGCTGATTCCTGAGGACGTCTCTTGATGGGGACCGTCCATCATGAGCCGGATTCCCCTTGTGCAGAGAAAGCTCGTGAACAGCTTCACATTTATTATGGTGCTTTTCAGAACGCAAGACACCAGAGTATGGCCCTGGCTGCCTGTGTTCTCAGCAGAAAACAATCATTAGTTCTACTTGCTCAGAACCAACAACCATTTCTCTAGGGACTTTTCTGAAAATGCAGAAGCTGTGTGTTTTCAGGACTGGGGGTGTAGCTCAGGTTGGTAGTGCACTTTCTAACACACTCAGGTCCCCCAAACAACAACGATAACACTCACACCGCACAAACACACGTTCCTAAGACATCCGCCTTGTTAGGCAGACCTGTGCAGAAGGCACAGCTGCATCACACACTGAAGGAATAGGAGAGGGGCGCCTGTGACCCACACCCCTTGCTCTGTCTTTTTCTCCTGCACCTGAAGTGAGGATTATTTCTAATGTACCACGTGGTGAGCCTGGCACACCCTGCTGAAGCCCTGCGGCTTTCCAGACTTTCCTTCCAATCTGAATGATGAAGAGGTGTGAATCAGGATGAGGCCTCTCTTCCATTTCCCACTGGCACCGACTGCTGCTGGAATTGGCACCCAGAAACGCACGGGCTGCTGAGCTCTAGGGTTGGCCTTCCTGGCAGCCTGCACCACTGTCTGCCGGGCGAGGCGCTGCTTTGAGCTCTCAGTATTCGGAGAAAGGCAAAGTTGTAGTAGGTTGGGCCTTGCCTTTGGCAGACCCTTCTGGACCATTTTGTTTGTTCCCCAATGCTGGCTTTTTCTAATGTTTCTAATATAGACAGAGGACTAGGGCACAGGTAGTGGGAAAAGATGAAGGGAGGAAGAAAAGGAAGGATGTGTGTGGGGTGGAAAAATGAGTGGAGCTTCTGAGACCAGAGTGACTTTGATCTGCATTTGGAAGTTGGGATAATTTATAAGGAGTGAAATCAGCACATGCACTTGTGGCACCACTTTTGTTTTTTTTTTTTTTTTTTTTTTAAAGGCAGACTTAGGTCTCTCTCATCCTGTTAACAGAAAATTACTATAATGCTACTCCTTCACTCTGTGCCTCCTTACTTTGCAGATAAGATCTTGCGCATGTGTGACAGAGGGAATAGGCAGGCATTCTCTCTGGGTATGACTTCTGGAAACCAAAAAAATGTAATGGAGTTTAGCAAGTGGAGATGATAGCATCTTCATGTTTTCTTGTTGTATTTCCTGAGACCATAGGGGTCTCATCTGTTTTGTTCATTCTTTCCTCAAAGATATTAAAACTGACAGATACTAGGCACTGAAATAAATGTTTACTGAGTGAGTGAATTTAAAAAAGATCTGCTGTTTGTCTGGCTTGATACACCTTTTATTAGAATAACTTCCTCATTAGAGTTTGTGTGTAATTTATAACTTTAGAACTAGAGGGGGCTTCAAGTTACATTTTTTCTTCAAACATTTTTCCCACCACAAATACACCTAGAGGTAATGCACTGCGTTAGAAGACATATTGAGCCCCTGCTGTGTAACTGACCCTGCTACACATTTGGAATCCAGAGGAATGTGATGTGGATCTTGTTTCCAAGGAGGCCAGAGAGGACGAACCAGGAGCAGGTTAAACGATACTTAAAGCTGGCAACTAGGTGTGGTGGCGCATGCCTGTAATCCTAGCACTCGGGAGGCTGAGGCAGGAGAGGCTGGAGGATCACTGCAAGTTCCAAGCCAGCCTGAACTACACAGTGAGACCCTGTCACAAACAAACAAACCAACAAACAGTTATACTTGCAAAATTCCAAATAGGGCTTTGAGAACCACTTGTTGATTTAATGATTTCTTCTTATTGCCACCCCGCTTTGGAGTGGTCCTGATGATGGAATTTGGGGCAGGAGAGGCCCCTTCTATTCTGTGATAAGAGCAGTAACTTCTGCTTCTGGCGTTATAATGCAGGGAAGAGTAGGGAGTGAGGACTGGAGCGTGTAAAGGTTGTGTGTTCCAAAGAGAAGATGGCAAATGGTTTCCAGTCTTGTGTGGGTTGTTGTGTTGTCATTTTTAAGACAGAGTCTCACTGTGTAGACCAGGCTGGCCTTGAACTCACAATGATCTTCCCATCCCAGCCTCCTGAATGCTGGGATTACAGGCATGTGCCATTATGTAGGGCTCTACATGGTTCATTTTACAGCAGAAATATACTTAGATGTTTTCAGATTGTGACTGACTTGTAATTTGGAGTTTGTTTTGTTTAACTTTCAAAGACTCTTGGTAAATGAGGTGAATGTGATAATTGGGTCAGCAAGGGCCAAGAAAAGTGGCACAACTGACGTGCAGGTGGAACAGGAGGCCCTCAGTTTGTCTCAAGGCTGGATTCAGTCCTTTTGCCAAAACCTGACACATTCCAAGGGCCTCTCACTCTCTGAGTCAGGGCTAGGCAGGCTGGGGCTGGTCACTGTGGATAATTTGCTTTTAGGCAGATTTAACTGTTTCCAAGTAGAAAGGCTGAAACTTTATTTATTTCTTTTTTAATTCTCTGTTTTATTTTTTTGTCCCAGTGCTGAAGAAGCTTCCCTAACTTCTGTACTGTTCTTTTTCAGTGTGGCGCTCCTGGCATTTGCGTCTCATCCCACAGGTAAATCACTTGAGTGTTTGTATATTTGATGTCACACCGTTGTGGGTTCGTGCCACTGGGCCTGGTTTCAGCTCCAAAGACACCTGTAAGAGAATGTGGTCACCTCCTGGGACATCACAGAGAGGTCGGGAGCTGCCCAAATGTAATCCACCAGAGCAGACTGGGGTGCAGCTCAGTGATGGAGCATGAAGCCCTGGGTTCCTTCCCCAGTATCACCAGAAGTTAAAATTAAAAAGAAAACATTATGGATTTATTGCCCAGGAACTTACTCTTACCCTACCTGAATTTTGATGTCTGAGAGCCACCTGGTGATCTCCATCTCAGGAATGCACAAGTGTCTTACCTACCAAGTAAACTAGAGCTTGTTTTACTATCTTCCAGAATTTCTTCCCCAAGTGTCCAGAATTGCTCTGTAGTTCTGGTGCTAAAGGATTTGCAGAAAACGTTCAAGTTCACTGTATTTCCAGTGGACATCATTTTATAAATCTTTAAATTATATGTCACCATCCAGTTTTCACAATTTGAACGTGAAGTCGGTTTTTAGAACTTATTTTCATGCCCTTTTTTTTTTTTTTTT
>RJWM01043843.1:0-13580 GCA_004363535.1 Dasyprocta punctata | reverse complement strand
TTGGAGTTCTATATGCTTCAGTTATCTGAAAGTCTCTTCCTGTTCCCATGCTTGGGAAGTTTTCTGAAATTATTTCTGTAAATAGTCTTTTAATTTGATTTGTATTGACCCCTGCTTTTTCACTCACACCTTTTATTCATAAGTTATGTTTCCTTGGGTTGTCTTGCATCCATTGCACTGTCACTTCCACATTTCTAATTATCTTGAGAAAGTCTCTCCTTTCTCTTTCCCAAGTTTTCATTCTTTCTTCCAGATACGAAAGTCTATCCTTAGTTTCCTTCAAGTGGTTCTGCCAACTTTTATTGGAGTCTTTGATATCCTGGTAGTCTCTCTGAATCTGATTAATGCATTCTAAGTCTTTATTTGTTTCATTCTCAATTTCCTTTGATTTTTCATCCTCCACCTTTCTTGCTATGTTTCCTTTAGAGGCACTTAACGATTCCCCAAGTATGTATTTCATTTCAATTCTCAGTTGGGCTAACAGTGCTGCTTTAATTTCTTTCATAGCTTCATGGAGTTGTCTCCCCACTTCAGTGGTCAACTCCTCTGAGAGTTCAATTTTTGGACTCCCGACCATTTCAGCATTAGTGTCCCCAGAATTAGTTCTGCTTGTATCAGAGTCCGGAGAGTGCCCTCTACCTTTTCGTCTTGGCATTTTCCTGGACTCACCAGTGAGGCCGTGTTGGCCCACTGCCTCTCCCAAGCCTGTTTCTGCTCTGCATATGTCTGCTGCAGTGTGCAAAAGGATGGGGCCGCTGCCTGGTAACCCATACTGGGCCATCTGCCAAACTTCCCCTATCACCCCCAGGGCACCCACGCAGATTCCGCCACAGCATTCCAGGAACCGTGCCTAATTAGGTGTAGTTCCGGTTTCAAGATGGATGCCTGTCCCTCGCTCTCCCTCGGGGGTGGGGGGTGGGGGGCTGGGGGCCACCAGGTTCACTCACTCGCCTGCTCGCGACCACCTCGCTCCACAATCGACCACCGCCTCCACCGTCACCGCTTCCACTGTTGCTGCTTCAGCCGTAGCAATTGACCCCGTATTGCTGGCACCCCAATGGCTCCTTCTTGGTTCGGGTTGCAGCACTGATTGGATTCAGCTCCGGTGAGAGGTACCGCCAGTCTCTGCCTTTGTTTATTTCATTTTTTTTTATTCTTTCCGTGGGCTATAGTTCTCGTTTTAGGTTCTTCTTGGGTCCAGAAGACCCATTTCCCTCTTTTTTCCTTCTCTCTGTTATTATATTATTTTATATTCCAGCATTTGGATGGTATATTCAGGGAGTCTCCCTAACACGGTGTTATCTGGGTGGCCATCTTGCAGGAAGTCCTCTTTTAATATTTTTATTGGCTCATTTGGGGTTTAATTGGTTTCCTTACTAGTTCTTCCAATTTTCCTTAATTTATATATTAAATTTTCATATCTTCTTTTATTTCAAACTTCCAAGTAAAGATTTTTTCCTTAATTATATCAATTATACATCCAAATATCTTTACTACCATGTCAAATCTTTTTAAATTGGGAAAATAACCATGCAGAATACAACTATTCCAATTGAGATCAAACACAGTAATTTAAGTGGCTGACATTACTGTGACTTTGGAAGGACAAATAACTGTTTTAAAATATCTGAACATGTTTTCTGCAACTGTATTCTTGTTAGCTGTAGCAGCGTTGCTAATTTCAGCTTTCTTAGGTTCTTAAGGTGAACTTTAAAAGAGAGACTTCAGATCTTTCTTGTTTATAGCATAAGCCTATAGGGAAATTAATTTCCCTTTGAGCTCTGTTATGTTCCTCAAATTTTGATATATTATTGCAGTTTTAGCAGCCAATATTTTCCCAGTGAATTTTTCTTTGATCCATAGAGTAATGAAAAGTATTTTAGCTCATATTAAATGCTGAGGGAATTTTTTGGCTGTGTTTTTATCATTTTTTTTCTAGTTTGATTATGCTGAAGATAATCTTTATATGATTTCAATGACTTAAAAATCTATTGATATTAGTAAGTCCAACATATCTTCAAAAATGTTCTGTGTTTTTGAAAAGCATGCACAATGCCTTATTAGATATGCAAAAAGTGTAATTTTCAGTGGTAGAACTGAATTTTACATATTTCAAAGTTTTTCAATTATGTTTATTTAAAGATATCATAGAAAAATAAATGGTCTTTGAACTGGAAAAAATTAAGATTAGAACTTGAGACTTTTTATGGATACAATGAATGGTATGGGTATGATTTGATTATCTAATAAAATAAGTTTTAACAATCTTCTGGAATTTATAATTTAGTAATTAGTATTTAAAATATAATTGAGCCATATGCTTAAAAAGAAAGCTACTAAAAATTGTTCTGATTTTAAAAATTAATTAGCCTTGATAATGAATTTTATATGCAGGTGTTTTAAATAATTACAAATCATGAATGACCTGGGTTTATGACACTGAGTTATTTCAATATATTTGTATGGAATTTAAACCTTTATAGACAGATTATAATAATTTTACTGTCTTCTAAAATGATATATCCCAACATCTTTTGTAGTTATCATCTAACAAAATTAACTTTCAATCTAAGTTTTAGAGAAACAAAAATACAATCTCTAAATTTTCTCTCTCACTTTTGTTAAAGCTTTTCTGTTCTAGATGATTTTCTGACACAGGCATAGTAACGCAACTATCATATGATACCGTGATAACTCTGGGATATAAGCAAAGTATTTAGCTATTAGGACATGAATGAAAACTGTTTCTTTTTGCTATATAGACAAAATACCACTTTCCTTGGAAGGAAGATTTTGCTTTTTTAATAATTATATCCTTGATGTGAAAATCACTAAATAATAGACACAGTGAAGTAAAAAACACACATATTTACAAATTCAGGATTCCTTTTGAGGTTTAGTGGGGTAATCTAATGGAGAGATGACTCAGATAAAAGTTTGCTACCAAAGTATTAGTGTAATTAAAACCTCAGCAAATTCCATATTGGTGATTATTTGGAAAACATCTGATAGTCAAATTCCAGTTATTTCTTCACAGGTTACTTAGTGAGCCCACAAGAAGTTCTTAATAATTTCCATTGAGGAAAATGGTTCATTCTACAACCTACAAGAATCTCTATGTTTAGTTTACTGACAAAGCCAGACATACATGCAAGTAATCACCATGCTGAACAACAGACTCTGTGTATCACATGTGAATAAAGTATAGCAATAGTAGAAAAATATAAATTTTATTCAAAATCCTAAAAGATTATCTGAAAATATTTCTGGATGAAAGTGTCATTTCCTTCTTTCAAGATACACAACTACGTAAGTACTTGAGACAGAAAGTAGATAGGGGAGGACAGAGAAATAGAAAAAAAAATACTTCCCCACAATAAATATTGCATTTTAAACATACTTTAAACACATTTTTTTTCAAATATCTCTGAAGCAGAGAAGTTGTAATATTATGATCCTGATCTATTCCAAGTTGTAAATCTCTATGAAGAAAGGGAAAACTGACTTCATATGAGTTATCAGAATAAAAGCAATGTTTGCATTATTATCTTTCCTGGCCTTCATTTACTTTGTGCCCTGCATTTGTTTCTTTGCACTTTAGCCCTATCTACCACCTACATTGCTTCAGAAATGGCTAAGATAATATCATCAAAAGATTAAGCTATATCATCCTCATATTCATCTTCAGATTTTCAAAGCATTCCCTCCTTACTTGGATTGCACCTGCATCCCATGGGCTTTTGGCGTCTCCTCTTCCATATCATAACTCACATGTGGATTGATATTTCCTTGTTTAAGAAATAAGAGGAATGTGCTCACTTCAGTAGCACATATACTAAAATCAAGAAGAATGCTATGGACCTGCCCTGACTTTAATTTTTAAAGGTTTTCTACTTTTTCCATCCAATATCGATCAGATCCGTAAACCTGAACTATTTTTTTCTGTGAAACTGTAATTGCTACAATTGTAGTTCTTTACAGTTAGGTATTTACTTATTGCATCAGCAAAGTAAACTACATATGCTTTAAGGATCCTTCCAAACGTGCTATTACTTAAATCTGTTTTTTTAAAGGAGACACTTGAGGAGGCAGGGAGATTTTACATTTAATTCAGCATAATTGTCTCTGCCCGGTGTCAAGAACTGATAGTTGAAATAATCTACATCCCTCAGGATGGAAAACAGAAATAGAATTTTGACACCTTAGTGAAAATTGTTGACCCAGCTTTTAAGCATATACAATATAATATTAGGAAGATCCTCACACTCAGTGTCTCTGTCTAAACCTCGCATTTGCAAATAAGGCTTGTACAGATAGACTCATGTTAACTATTTAAACACCTCTCTGAATGCAATCTCAGTATTTGTTACTCAGGGAAAATGTAAAAGTTCTGGACTTGCGTACTTTAAATATAACAGATCATTGAGTGACAATGAAGTTTTAGTACTGATTTAGGGGTTTCAGAAATCTGTGGAAAACTGTTCCTCCTACCTACTACCACTTTGACTTTCTAATCTATAAAAACATACAATTGAATGCTTGATATTGCTCAGCAAGGTATGAAGTTCTTGCTTCAAACACACACACACAAACACACACATTCATACACACACCCTCCTAAAATAACTACTTTTGGACAATTACACAAATTGCTTGAAAATGTCAATAAAAGGTGTATTAAAATCCAGTAGTATTATTCTTAGATCATTTAGATTCGAGAGAAATATGGGATAAATGATGTAGTTCAGAAAGTCTTCAGAGGGAATTCATGAATTCTCTTGAGCATTGTTACATTCTTTTTTTTTTTTTTTTTTTGTACTAGGGATTGAATTCACAACCTCATGCCTGCCAGGTGGGGACTTAGGCCACTGAGCTAAATCCCCAGCCCTCGGCCCTAGCTTTTTGAGGCAGGGTCGCACTATGTAATTCAGGCCGGCCTTGTGCTCACCTTGTAGTCCAAGCTGGCCTCGAAGTCACAAAGCTCCTCCTACCTCAGCCTCCAGAGTGCTGGGACATTGTTATATTCTTTTGTGCATTATTCAGTGACTTTACATATAATCAGTGCCTTAGATATGCTAAGTGCATTGTTGTGCAACCATCGCAAGCATATATTTCTAGAAATCTTTTCATACTTGCAGCTGAACTCTGTTCCAATTGAACAATAATTCTCATCTTGCTTTCATTTCAGAATCTAGCCACTTCGATTCTGTTTCTATTTCTCTAAATATCACCACTTTAAGTACATTGAATAAGTGGAATTATAAAGTGGTTTTTCAATGATGACTGAGTTATTTCATTTTCTGTAACATGCCTAAAGTTCATTCTTGTTGTATCATGTCAGAGTTTCCTTCTGTCAGAATTTCCTTCTTTGTATTTATTTATTTATTTATTTATTTTTCTTTGCAGTACTGGGGATCGAACTCACAACCTTGCACCTGCCAGGTTTAAGCCACTGAGCCAAACTCCTGGCCCTTTTCCTCCTTTTTAAAAGGTTTATTGGTACACTGCAAATGTACATAATGATCATATTCATGACAGAGACTTTGTACCTGTACATGACTTGTCTCAATTCCTCTTTTTCTCCATTCCCTCCCCTGACCCTCAATTCCTCTTCCCCTCCTTATTTACAGAAGTTTTGTTTCCATTTTTTCCTTCTTTTCTGGTTCTTTTTTCTTTTCCCTACCTTGCTTTTCCCCTCCCCACTTCCCTATTCTCCTTCCCACCTGAGAATTTTGTCCTGCTTTATAATATCTTGCATGCATCTGGCCTTTCTTTATACTTTTGACTTTTTACTATAGAAGAACTGTGTGATATAAGACATGTGTGTTTGATTTATTTCACTTGAATATGGTCCCATGTTCCATCCTTTTACCTAGAAATGTTTCACATTTATTCTTCTTTATGGCTAAATAGTACTCTGTTGTATAAAAGACCACATTCTCATTATCAGCTGATGAACATTTGGGCTATTTCCAAGATTTAACTGTTAAAAATTGTGCTACTATTAACATGGGTGTATATATATCACTATGACATGATGCTTTTAATTCTTTCAGAAAGATACCAAGAAGGGGAATAGCTGGATCAAATGGAACCTTTTGGTCCACTTTTATTTTTTTACTGAAATTGTAAGAGTTACTTACATATTTTAAAAGTAATTTTGTTAAACATAAGTTGAATTTACTAATTCTAATGTTAGTATCACTATGTATGTGATGTATAGATATTTTCTACTGTTCAGTGGATTGTGTTTTCTCTGTTGATAGTGTCTTTAGTCACACAATGTTACAATTTTGATGTTATCCAATTTTCTAGCTCTTTAATTTATTTTGAGGCAACATCTAAAAATCATTATAAAATCCAAAGTCGTAAAATTTTCTTCTACGTTTTCCTTCAAAAGTTTCATATATTTAGTTCTTTTCCGGGTCTTTGATTCATTTTGAGTTAGTTGTATATACAGTGAAAAGTAACTCTCTAACCTAAATCAGAACTATATGGATATCTAGCTTTGCCAGGACAATTTTTGGAAAAAAACTCTTTTTTCTGACTAAATCATCTTGAAACTCTTACCTTTTCTGCTTATATTTATGCAAAGGCTTACACCTGTTCATCTATTCACTAAAACAAGAATTTCGTTATAAGTGAATGATATCTTTGAAAGTGTATGATATATTTGAATTTACTAGAATTATAAATTGTACTGAGTACAGATTTTAAATACAAGGAAGAAAGATATAAGAAAATCTAGTATCTATATAGCAAATGTTATAGATAGATAGTAAATCCTATGATTTGCAACAATGTAAGTGAACCTGGGTGACAATATGCTAAGTAAAACAAGCAAAGCATGGAAGACATATCCCTATGATTTCACCAATATATGGAATCTAATAAATTCAAGATTATAGAAGTACACACAATTTGACAATTACCAAAGGGGGAAGATGGGGGATTTGAAAGTTGATGAATGCTGGTCTAAATATACAACTAGAAATGAAAAGTAGGTTTTAGCAATGTAATGTACATTATGGTAGCTACTACCAATAAAAGTGTACTATCTACTGAATTGAGCAGATAAAGTATAACTACTGTAAAAGTTTGTAAATTCTCCCAAACCAATCTCTCCTTTATTCTGGATTCATACAATCTATGAACTTTACATGGGCATGTAATTGCCTAGAACAAAAACTATTTCCACCTTTCTTGTATATGATTATACTAAGAAAGAAATGAAATTGCTGCATATAACATGTGTGCAGTTTCATTTTTAAAAATGCTGTTGCTCTCTTACTTTCCCTTTCTGTCTGTCTCTTCTGTTTTTTTCTGTTTGAAGTCTAGATACATTAACCAGAACTAACAGGCATCTTGAATCACAAATTGTAAAATTCTACATGGAATTCACAGAAAAACAAGATAAAATATATTAAACTTCAGTATATAATTTGTGTTTAGACAAACCATAGGTCATCAGTTAGATTTAAAAAAATTTTGTTCATGTTGAACTGCTACTATTTTGTTACTTTGGACATTTAGAATTGATACTGGTTCTAATACAAAAAGTTGATTAAAAGGAAAATAAATGTCCTGGCAAATAAGTTAAGATAATATGGTTCCAACCATAGTGCTATTTTATTAGTGGAATGATAGTGTGTGCCCCAATACATTCATTAAAACATGATATTCTCCAATATACTGATTTCAAAGTGAGAAATAACAAAACATGCATCATAGATGGTGTGAAAAATAAATGCAATAATTTGTTCATTGGTTAAGAGAGGGTTCAACACACTATGAACTTTGCATCCAATCTTGTCCTCTCCCTGCTTCATTAGGAGTTACATAGATTCTATACATCAGAACACAGCCAAATAATTTGTTTATATTTTGTCTTTAGATGCTTTCATGCTAGAATAGTGGAGTTGCATAGTTGTGACACAGACTTGAAATATTTACTGTTTGTCTATACACAATAAATGTTTATGGACCCATTTGGGAACATAAGATTTTCTAATATTCTGATGTTATTTTGATGTATTTTCTTCTCCAAGAGACAACAGTAATATGCATTTTGTTAATAAAGTGACTGACTACACCACCAGTCAGTCCTCAATTACACATATTCTCAGGGACAGTTTCTGAGTGACAGTACATGATCTTACTGTTTTTTGTTTCTTTCTCTTTTTTTTGTTTTTGTTTTTGTTTTATTTTGTTTTTGAGACTAGGTCTCACTATGTTGTACAGGCTGGCTTTGAACTCAGTTCCATAGCCCAGGCTGGCCTTGAACTCATTGTGATACTTCTGTCTCAGTCTCCCAAGTCCTGGAATCACAGCATGTACCACCATGCCAGGCAATCATTTCAAGTGTATTGACCTAGTACATTTCAAATCTCTGGTGTACCTCTGTCAAAGTCTGATATAGATTACAGTTTTAGTTTGCAGCCTCAGAATAGATGATAATAAATTGGTCAATACTACATGAAACCTATGCTACATTAGTTACTATTTTGGGTTAAAAAGCCAACCTGCATATAAACTCCTCCCAAAGCAATGCAAGGTTCTTCTCATGGGATATAATCTACTAACCTTAACATATTAGAAGGCTGCCAGGCAAAATCAATCAATTTAAACCAAATTGAACTGATCTACTTCAAGCTCTAGAAATCAGTGATTAAAATGATATAAGTATCCTGAAATAAAATAGGGAAATAGTAAAAAAATGCAAATTCTTCTATGATAGCTAAAACACCATCTGATTTTAAAGAATCCTATTTATCCATATTAGAAAGCAATTCAGTGCTTTCCACATATCTTGCTCTGACTCCAATTAGAGGTCTTTTCATGTTAATTAACTAAAGTCTACCAGTCATTACGGAAGTATTTTAAACTTAGAATTAGACTTTATTCCCTAAGCAATTCTCTCAACACAACATTTTTCAGGAATCTGTTTATATGTTGAAGTTTTAGTCTTAACACTTTAACTTCCCCTCCCTCAATTGAAAGCTCCTATTATACATTTCAGCTAATCACACGTACCTCTCTTACGGATTGAAAATTGCTATTACGTTCTTACAGCATTGAGATATTCACTTTAGATTTTGGTACAATTCATTCGTTTTACTTACAAAGTTGAAAAAAGCAGTGCTCAATTTAATTCACAGCTATTTATTTTGTATTTCTTATGACAAAATACTCTGTCACTGTCAATGATGAATTTAAACTGCATGTGGTTCCTTTTCTTCCCTAAAAATGCAATGTGGTAGAGTCATGGATGGACACACAGTTAAAAAGAATGTATTATAGTGAAGAGCTACAGTAGGAAAGAGTTTAACATGGGGTCAGTTGATCAGATTCAAATAATTACACGAAAATAACTTCTTCTGTAACACTGAGTGATGCTTTCCTAATGATCCGAATGAAAGTGAAATATGTACATAGCATATAGGAGCAAGGGGTTTCACAGTTGGACAGTTTTTGATTAAAATTGATTTACACTAGTTGTGGTGGTGCACACCTTTAATCCCACACTCAGGAGGCTGAGATAGGTGGAGCGCTGTGAGTTCGAGGCTGGCTTGGGCTACAATGTGAGCAAGTCTGGCCTGAACCATATAGTGCGACCCTGCCTTGGAAAGAATAGGGATGGGTGTTTGGCTTAGTGGCTTCAGTGCCCTGCTTGGCAGGTGTACAGTTGTGAGTTTGATCCCCAGTACAGACAAATAAATAAATAAATAAATAAATAATAAAATTGATTTACTTCTATGCAATGATATTTGGCTCATAAACAGAATATTTGGCACAATTTTATTTTTTTGCAAACTCTGCATTGAGTTATGAAGACTGCGTCTATCTTTCCCTCATGAGCAATAATGTGGCCATCTTTCCAGAATGGTCAGATGAATTAAATTCACAAAAAATGGTACCACTGTATTTTGAAGGCATTGTATTTTGGAGGCAGAGAGGAAAATAGTATTTCTAAAAAAGGAAATCTTAACAGAAATTTATAAACTAAATTTTAAAATATGCCTTTTAGGTAGAAATGAACCAATTCTGGAACCCAGAGGGATTGGAGACAGAAGTTTTGAAACGGCAATATAATCATCTCAATTTGAACATAAAGTTTGTGAATACCGAAGAAGGAAAGAAGACTAAAATACTTTGTAAAAAGGAAATGTTACTGAGTAGTTTCTTTAGAAATGTCTCCCCAATTAAAAGTATCCCAGGTGCTTCTTGACTTGAGCGAAGTATCAGAAGGGGCACACTAAAAACTGTGCCAAAAGTTTGTTTGAAAATTGTGGGGTGAATGGGTACAGGAAAAACTAGTTTTGCAGAGTACCTTTGGACCAAATAAAGAGAAAAAGAAGGTAAAAGCAAAAATAAAAGTACACATCTCCTCTGGGAAGCGCAGTGTGGGCTACAGTGAGAATTCACAACAGTGGCTCCCTGTGGCATCCTGTGTTCTTTTATGCTGTCCACATCTCATAGGAGCTCATGAGAAGATCCACATATGGTATCAGGGCATTGCCCTAGGATCTTGAAATTGACAACCTCTGCTCACTTCCCTGGTGTTACTGCCATGTCCTATCTCCTACACTAGGACATGGAAAAAGTTAAACCAAAGAAGTATAATTATTATATTATTGTGCTTAGAACAAAGAAAGATGTGTTTTAGAGGATTTTTTATTAAATATGATACGTGTATTTTTATCTCAGTACTGTGCATCAATTAATGAAAAAGCAACAGGTTTCTAGTTCTTGGAAAACATTAATGAATTAATTGAAAGGAGGTAGGCGATGTATTGAATGGCAAGCTAATGGACTGCTATGTATGTTACTCCACTTTCCCAAAGAGGTTGAATTTATATTAATCTGAAAAGAGAATTTGAGGAATTAAAGCACAAACATGTGCATTCGCATACACATGCACAAACACACACATGTACACACACAACATATAGTAATGTCCTTCAGGAGAAAAATGATTCATTGCTACTACAACTGTATTCTTTTCATCCTTTTCTGCCACTTTTAAAGTTTTAGTCTTTAGTTCCCCCAAACAAGTAAATGTCAACCAGTATGGCAATCATACTAGAAGCTTAGGATATTTATCAGTTTTCCACACTGATTCTTAGAGTAGTGAAGAGGGCTGTGTTTGAAAAGGGGAGATTCAAATGAAAGTCACAATTATAGGAATAAAAGAATTAGGTAAATTTGGTTTGAAAAATTTTGGTTATCAACTCAGAATAGCCTAGATTACATATTTCCAAGGCTTAAAAAGAGAAAATGTTTATGTCATGTTTTCAGAGGTTTCAGTCCATGATCATTTGGTCCATGAGCAGTTGCTTTTGGGTTTATGTCTGTGTAGTGCATCATGGCAGGAGTCTGGCTAAGGAAGCTGCCTACCTTAATATTGCCTTAAAGAATACACTGATAGAGACCTAACTTCCTTCCAATAGACTCCACCTTGTAGTGTTCACCACTTAGCAAGAATACTAAGCTGAGGACCAATCCTTCAGCACTTGACACTTTAGAGATATTCAAGATTCAAATTGTTGTGTCATCAAAAGAAGGAATTTTTCTCCAAATAAGCTGCTTCTTCTCAATCTTTATTCCCTTATAGTGATGATTTCTGTAAATGATTATAAATAGTTTTACAAATGGAAGATCTGTTTGCTTTTTTGGTTTTTTTTTTATAAAATCAAAGAAGAGAGAGATGATTGGAAGTAGGTTTGTTACTCCATAGCCAGGTTTTAAAGGGAAATATCCTGAAGGAATACAGTATGACAGAAGACAGATGAAATTTTCATCAAAAATTAAAGATATGCAAAGCAACTTTTCAAAAAGTGATGTGGGATTGACAAGTAAGTAGAAAGTCTACATTTCTGAAAAACCTTTGTAGAGTTAACTTATAATTTTACCACATTGTAATAGATGGTGATCTTGATGAAGAAATAAAGTTTTAATTTTGAAGAAATCTAGTTTGATTCATTTTTTCCCTCCTTTCAGTTAACATTTTCTGATACTACTAGGTCGGTTGGTTTTCAAGAGCCATACCTGCTCTACAATACTCTTTGATGGTAGGAAATGGATTGATATAACCCACTGAGACAGAAATAAACAAACAAAATCTCAAGATGCAAACACGATGCAACATTTAGACTTTGAAGTTTTAAAATACTTCCTAGTCTTCTGGTAAAAAGACTACTGAACAGTGAAATGACCACTTGTGAGCAACAGATGGAAAATAGAAAAGAAAGAGGTAGAGAAACAGAAACATCTGAAACAGTGCATCACCTACATAATCAGTCCCTGAATGTCTCAGTAATTACTACCTTTCCTTTGCTTGTTGTCTAAGCATTTAGCAAAGCTTATTGATGTTACTTCTCATGAGTTGGCTTTATCAAATGCTCTTTCTAATGGTCTTATACTATGCAAAGAAAGAGAGGAAAAGGAGGCTTTTATGATTTGTCAACTACTGGGTATTTTAGCATCCAGCTAGGTTCTCCCTGTCAACTTTCCTCCCAATCCATTCTTCAGGTCTACTCTCATTGGCTTCAGAACTTTCCCCAGGGATTTTGCTCCACTGCTCGCCTTGCTCACTCACAATTTCAGTTTCCCTTGCCACTGAATACACTGGTTACTAGAAAAGTCCTCCAAATTTGAACATCATTAAAAATGTCCCATATGTCTTTAGAGGAGGCAAAATGCTCCTCGGTTTTTATTGCAGTTATCCTGAGTGCTTATTGCTTCTCAATCCAACTTTTATTCCCATAATAATGATCTGCTCTAGTCTGCTTATATTCTGAGTTCATTTTATTTTTTTAAAGACATATGTAGGTGTAGACATACTTTCACATCAAAATTTAAAAACTGGGCAGAAAATACTGAAACAAAAATATTGTTTTTATACCTTAGGAAAATTAATTGATTTACCTAAATTTGTATTTCAAAAGTGGTGATATTCAAATAGATTATCTTAAATAATTTTTCCATATAAAGTATGGAATCAAAGAAAACTCTCCAGCTGGGGTTTTAGCTCAGCGGCACAGGCGCCTGCCTGGCAAGTGGCAGCTCATGAGTTCAATCCCTGGTACAATTTAAAAAAAAAAAAGAAAGAAAGAAACTCTTACCAGAAGTTTTAAAATGCTCTATGTGCTAAAAACTTGAGATATATGAAGGAAAATAGATGTATAATTTCAAATCTCATTCTGATATCCCCAAAGCTTACAAATCACTTGATTTTTCATTATGTTACTGAGTATAAAATACTATGGAGTACTCCTAAACTTTTGAGTTTCTTACTTATACATATATATTTTTTTCTCCTGTATTTGTTTCAAATGTATTAAGTAGGGGAAAATATATTCATCTTCAATCTGAGATTATTCTAATACTCTAAGTGTTCAAAGAGAGTGTCATATTATTTCATGTAAATCTATGCTCCATACCCATGAAATATTCCATTCATTCTTCAGCAGGGAAAGAATTTATAGTAATGGAAGGTAGGTGACATTCTAAGTCCCTGAAGTCCCATTAAAATGTCAACAAGTGCAAATGCAACAAAGCAATACATGACAAAATGTAAA
>RJWM01043842.1:0-13595 GCA_004363535.1 Dasyprocta punctata | reverse complement strand
CACAGGCTCCAGCCGAGCGGCGCGGCTGAAGAATGGAGCTGCCGTGCGCTCTGCACTCTGGTGGGGGGGCGGGGGCCCAAGCTCTCCAGGTCCCTGCAGCTATGATGTTCAATTCCCCGGTGAGCAGCTCTGGGTTCCTGGGCTGATTTGGGCTGGGCTGCGTACCTCTGTGTCCTGCGCGGCTGGCCGGCGTTTCCCTCTATCACTGAGATTTTTGGGACTGTTTGTTACCACAGCATAACCTAGCTTATGCTGATTAATACTTTTGGGTAAAGGCACTTAAGTTATCTGATTTATTGTTTCCTTGTTAGCCAACTTTCTGCTGCTATGTCAGAATGTAGGCATTAACAACTGAAAAGGAAGAAAGGTTTATTTTGTTTTATAGTTTCAGAGGATTCAGTCTATGGTCACTTGGCTGTGCTGTTTCTGGGCTTGGGCTGAGGCACAGTGTCATGGTCAAAGGGTAAGGTAGAGCAGAGCTGCTCACCTCACAGCAGCTGGCAAGCAGGGAGAAAGAGAAAATGCCGGGGAAGAGGCCAAGGACAAGATACACCCTTCAAAGGTGCACCTCTCCCCCAGTGACATGCTTTCTTCAAGTTCAGGGATGCACTTCCTTCAAGCCTGCTCAGCTATGGACCCATCCCTTCATGATGTCAGCAGCCTCACGATCCCATCACCTTTCTCTCCTCCCCACTCTATACAGTGCTGCATTGAGGATCAAGTGTTCAAATCATGAGTCTTTTGGGGAATACTTCCTATTTAAATTACAACAGGACCTTTTGATGAGACTGAGAGGTGACCTGTACATTTCTTTTGGCACTCAAGAGGCATTTGATAATATTTTTATTGATAACAATATCTTAATACACGATTTATTTATTTGATGGCTAATACTCTTGAGCCAATTCACAAAAGTCCTCCTTGTGGAGTTGGTGCTGTGTTTTGGAACTGGCTCATGTGCTGGATGCTTGGTCCCTAGGTAGTGACATCCTTCAGGTCCTGGAGCTTAGTGGAAGGTAATTAATTCATAGGGCTCCACTCTCAAGAAGGGGTTAATGCTGTCTAGTAGGAGTGGGTCAGGTCTCTTGTGACTGGATTAGTTCTTGAAAGAGTGGGTTGTTGTAACATCACTCTTTGGTTGCTTTGCATGCTCCCCTTCTGTGCCTTGCCATGCTGTGACAGAGCCAGGCAGACTTGGCCAGGGTGCCACGCCATGGTTTGGACCCTCAAGCCACCAGAACTATAAGCCAAAGAAATCTTTCTTTATAAGTTACTGATGCTCAGGCATTTTTTTTTCTTATTACAACACAGTCCAAGGCCACTGGAGATGAGAATACAGTTTTCTACCTCCTCTCTTCTCTCTGCTTCTTTCAGTGTCTGCCTCCATTTTCTTTACCTTTTGCTGTATCTTTTACTGCTTGGTGTCTGGCTCCACACCACAGTTTTGGGAACTGAAATCAAGACCATCAGTACAGAGCAGAAGGACAGCCCTTCAGTGACCCAGAAGTAACTGCTCAGTTACTGTTGCTGCAGCAACTCTGCCCAGGTCTCATGAAGGGAGTCAAATACAGCTCCAGGAATGATGGCAGAGAAGGGTGATGAAGGCTAATGTCCTGAGGAATAGCCTGGAGGTGGCAGCGGTAGTCGCAGATATCAACTTCAGTGCAATATAAAAATGGATGGATTATGGCAAAGCCTGGCCTTGCCTTTCACTGTCTCTGAGCAGCTTAGATGACAGCTGAGGCCAGAGAGTCGACTGTCACTTAGACCATGACCTCTGAGGGGCATCTGGGTTCCCAGCAGACTCTACAATGCAGGCAGGATTGAGGGAGTCTGTTCTTGGCATTGCATCTGGCACAAAGGGAATGCCGTGTGTGTCCAGGAGACTGCTGTGGGGACCAGGGATGATGTTGAATAACCCATGAAAGGTTCATCAGAAGAAAATCGTGAAATAAGTTATGATTCACCCGTAACTTTTAGCAATTAAGAGACAGATCTACACAAATTGCTATGGCAATGGCAGGGTCTAATAAATGTTAAGTAAGAAAGCACAACAGTGAATGCTGATGTGTTTCCATGGAGGAAGGAAGTTGGGAGACATGTACATGTTTTCTTGCACTGATTCCCCTTAGCTTATGATGGGACTGCATCCCAATCTACCCATTGTAAACTGAAAATAATTAAGGAAGTGTGTAGTGGAGAGAGAAACTCTCGGGACCTTGTCTTATTATGTATAGTTAGCTGTCCCTTGGCTGGGGGGACAGCTTGCGCAAGGTCTTGTTACATGCACCTGATACAGTGGCACCTTCAAGGCATGGCTGGGCCTCTTCCTGTGAATCCTGAGCAGTGTCACCCCACTCCAGGGCTTCTTGTGGCATGTGCAGCAGTGTCTGGTCAACTGTGGGTACCAACAGAGTGTCAGTTGTATGTGAATATGAGCGAGGATGCTCTGTCTCAGAATTGCAGACCTGGCTGGGCTTCCTTGTCCTATAGTTCCCTCCTCCAGACTGTCTGACTGGGACTGTGGTGTTGGGTCCAGCCTGTGTGTGTGTGATAGGCCCTGCCAGGCTTGGGTGGACTCATGGCCTCTGAGGCTGCTGTAATTGGGACATGTGTTGAGGGCATTTGCCCCCATGCTGGTGCTATTGGGGGGTGAAGGACCCTTAAGGGGTGGGCGTGGGCATGATGTCTTTAGGTCACTGTGGGTGTTCCCTTAAAGGGAGAGTTTCAAACCCCAGACTTAGAGGTGTTTTAGTTTGTTTTCTGTTGCTCATAACCAAATGCCACAGATTTGGTAAATTTTAAAGAAAAGAAGCTTATTTTGCTCACAGTTCCAGAGGCTCAGAGGCCATGTGTGGTGCTGGCCTTCTAGCTGACATAGCCCCTCAGTAGTTTAGGGTATCAAATGACAAGAGATAATCAGCAAGCATGTGTACATGTGTGTGTGTCCTCTGGCCTTTCCTTCTCAGGGAGCCACCAGGATTCAGTCATGGGGCTCTACCCTGATGGCTGTGTCTAATCCTAATCACCTTCCAAAGGACTCACCCCTGAACACCACAGTGGGATTAAGTTTCCACCCTCTTAATGCCTCCTAATGGGGATTAAATATCAGCAGTTAGGTCCCTGGGGGACACACTGAAACCATAGCCAAACCACATCAGGGGAGAAGCAAAGGATCTGGGCAGGTTAGAAGTCTGGGAATGGAACACCCCTGGGAAGCACGAACTGGTCTGAGCCTCAGGCAGGCTGGATCTCAACCCATCTCCCCGCAACATTAGAGACTTCATTTCCAATCTGGGAAGTGGGGTTTGTGATCCACTTCAGGTGAGAACACAATAATTCAAAGCTTCGTAAAGGTGGGTGTGTTAGTTACTTATCTAATTGCATAGATGACCCTGAAAGTTACTGTAAAGGATAAACAAGAGGATGGTGAATATGAGGCAGAGACCCGTAGGGAAGCTGCTGCTGTCATCCAAACCAGAGAGAGTGTTGACTGAAGATGTTAGCTGCAGGAAGGGGAGGTGTGTGGCCAGAGCACAGAGATGTGAATGAGGTTGAATTACCAGGACTTTATGATTATATATGCAGGGTGCAGTGAAGAGTAGTCTTGAGTGGTCCTTTGGCACCTGAGCTGATATGATGACAAGGTATGGAATGTAGGGGAGAAGCTAGAGGAGATATGCAGAAAATTATGATGTTATTTAAACCCAAAAGGCCTTCAGGTGAAAATGACCAGTGAGACAGTTGTATGTGGAGTTCAGGGAAGAGATGGAACTGGAGATATTACTGTAGCAAATGGCAGAAGGAGCTTCCCCTAAGTAAGGCCAAAAAAGAGGTAGGGAGAATAGCCTTTGCTGGGTACCATTTCTGCACTAGGTGGGCACTGAGGATCTGTACATGTCCTGGATAACTGACAGCCTCATGATCCCACTTATGACACCAAATGCTCAGGGATTCAGCCAGTTGGGTTTTGGAGACTTCAAAGGTGGAGACAGTGGACAAACCCTTCAGGTCCTGAAGGTCACTGGAATACAGTTTAGCCCTTCCATCTTCCTTTGCTCCTTTTTCTGGCCACAAATTCTGAGTCAGGTTTCTTTGGGTGTGCAATCCAGGTTTTTGTTAACTTCATGAAAATCTTCCAAGAATTCAGGGAGGTCTACAGAAAGCCTTGGAAAGGAGTTAATGTAACCTTGAGCTAGTTTAGCCTCTTCTTGGATTCAGTGGTCAGAATGGATCCAGAGACAGCTCATTTTCTCCTTTTGCATTCTTTCAAACTCCATGACCTTTCAGGACTCCTCGGGGATTGTGAATGTGAATAAATTTCCAAATAGAGAAGTCATTATCCAAACTTATATCCTAACTTGTGCAGATTTGACTTATAAGGATGAGTCTGGGAGGGCTCCTGGCTGACCCACATTTGAGATGGAGCCTATAGTCTTGCCTTGTTAAAAGTTTCCGGATCAGGAGATGAGTTGAGTAACTTTCCCCCAATTGTCTCCACTAGCAGCAGGAGAGAGTGACGCCTTAGTCTCACCCAGCAGGAATCATCTCATTTGCATGTATCAGAAATAATTTTTGTGAATTTAATTAATCACAGTTTACACGCTAATAACCCTGGAAATACTTTTATGGGTAAATAATGGGCATTCCCTGCTGTGGGGGGAATGCATTAGTTTCCATAGTCACTTATAATTTATTTCCTGTTGAGTGATTACAGTGATACCTACAGTCAGGACAGGAAGAAAGAGGTGTGATATTCATTTCTCGGATGAGACCTAGAGACACTAGGACATTCCCTGTAGGTGCTTTGCTTCAAGATGGGGAGGCTGGAGTGGCCAGTCCTGTGTGCTCAATTTTTTTTCTAGGCCTTCTTGTTAAAATATGGTGGTGATTCTATTATATTAATTATTATTATCATTACCCCCCACTATTTTCATCCATATTCCAGTTTAATCACTATCACACCTTCACCACTACTGTTATCATCTTCACCACCCCCTTCCATCATATCCATCTTTATCACCTTCACCGCCATCATCACCACCCATCAGGCTGACACTACTCCCATCATCACCCATCATTACCATCAGTATCATTGCCACCACCACAGTCACCACCACAATCATTTCTACAGCTTCAAAACTGGTATTTGTCATCATCATTATGTCCATACTGCATCAACTCAACCTTCATTACTTTTCTGTACCTTGGGAACTCCATTCATTCCATCCAGAAATAGCGTCGTCCTTGGCTCCTCATCTCCCTCTCTCCCCTCTCCACACACACCCAGCCCTCACCCATCTAGTTGATCACTAACTCCTACTGAATCTACCTTCTACTCATCTCTGTAAATTGTGCCCTTCCTTCCCTCTACTTCCTCAATGCCCCACTTGATCTACCTCAAATCTAACCTCTCTGTTTCTGTCCAGTGTCACCCTAGATTCCCTTTCTGAGATGGATATGACCACAGCACTTCTGAGATGAAAACATCTCATTGTCTCTCTAGCATCAGAGACACTCTGACTTGAGAAGTAATAAACTGTTTTAGTGAAAAACACTGTACACGCCACCATATTCACTCAGGATTTTCAATTTTAAAGTTACTTACTTACAAACACGACTAAGTTTCAATTCACGTTGCACATACTATATACTTCATTGGTTTTACAGTGCCATTGTCTTAGTTACTTTTCACTTACTGCTGAGGCAAAATACCTGATGCCCAAAATTAGGGAAGGAATGGTTTATTTCCTACAGTTCTCAGTGGTTTCAGTCCGTACTTAGTTGGCTCCAAGGCAGCATGCCATGGCGGGGCAGCCATTCATGGTGGCCACCAAACAGTAAGGTGAACCGGCTAGAGAGAGAAAGACTTGCCTTCCTCTCACCCTTACACTGCAAGTCAGCTCCACCCCTGGGTGGGTGCAACACTCACTTTGCCAATCCCAGTGCCAGATCACAAACCAATCACATACGTCAGACTCAGCTCTGTCCATGCCAGGATTACGTGAGACTTTAGAGGGACACAGGCTCAAACCCATACAGCCATCAATTGTAAGACGTATTATTATTTTGTGTAGCATTAAGAGGGGAAAAATGCTATAGCAAGAGGCTTATAGATGTTAGGTAATATACCAGTGTCACAGTCAAAGTATGAAAAAATTATGTTTTAGTATCAAGGGTAAGAGAAGTCCATAAACAACTATAAACCTAAAGCAAATTAGAAATGAAACAAATAAAAGTAATAACATTCAAATTAACATTGTTTATTTAATATGATAGATAAGGTTTTGCTTAAACCAAACTGCCACTTAGCTAAAATGAGTTGTTGTTCCGGCTCAGGTTGTTTAGAACTTCTCTGCCTTTGTCAGGTTGGGTGGTGCAGATACTCAAAACCTTTAACCAGCGTTGCAAGCTATGGAACAGCTGGCCTTAGTCTGGTACCAACACATCATTTACATATGCAGTGTACCCCTTATGCTTTCCCCTTGTCTTGGGACAACTGAAATATTGTTACTAGCCCCCAAAATGAGCACAAACACAGTTAGCACATGGATTCTCTGCTGGCTCTCAGAGAAAAGATTCAGGATGTTCTAGTTATTTGATGAACACACCAAAGTTTAATATGTTCTTGCCAAGAACCACAAATCTCTCCATGTAAATTAGCAAACTCTCAAAGATCCTTCAATGACAATTTTAGACTCTTGCCTTCAAGATAAAATCCAATTTCCAGTGTGATCTTGGTCCTGCCTGTGTCTGGCCCTTTTGTATTCCTGCTGCAGCTTTAACCAGGTTCTTGATACTCCCAGGGTGGACACATTCTAACATTTCCTAGCCTCTGCATATGCTCATCTCTGTCTGGAATACCTTTCCCTCTCATCCACATGGAAAACCTTTTTGCTCTTAGCACCCTTCCTGCAGCTCTGTGAAGACTTATCTGATGTCTCAGGAGGCCTATGGTTCCTGCACATCAGAGCATTGATTATCCATCATTTCATAACTGCTCATTAACATGCTTGAGAAGCTCTACTTTATTTTTGCAGTGTTTGGTACAAAGATGGATAGATAGGAAACTGAATGTATTAAATGAATTAATTTAATTTTATCTTTTATACAGAAGTCGTATGTGCTTAAGCCCCAAATTCCTTCTCACCTTCCCCTTATTGTCTGCTTCGTCTTTTCCAATCCCTTCCTTTCTTCTGGCTTCTCTTTATTGATCCCCTTACTCTTTCCCTTTATCGTTCCCTCTTTCTTCTCTCCCTGCATGTCCTCCTCCCTTTCCAGCTTCTCTATCACCTTTATGTCTTTCTTTCTCTTCGCTGCTTGCAATTTTAGCCCAAACATCTCTCCTGTTGAGTGAACCTGGCTAAGTGGGGGACCCTTTTGTAGGCCCTGCATGAGCACAGACTCTGTATCCTGGAAGAGCTCTGCAGAATACATTTGGGAATGTCACAGGGGCTGGGGTGAGGGTGAGCCTCTTCCAGCCTCTCTGAGCAGGAGTTTCCTTCTGGATCATGTCTTGTTTCTTCTTCATGCTGAGTTCCTTCCACACACCTACTAGGTTGTGATTCAGGGTAAGGTGTCTTGCCTCTTTGTGCCTTAGTTTCCCTGTTACTAGAATGGGTCAGTACCACAGTGGCCTCACAACCTTGTGGGGAAGATGAAATGAGCTGATGGATGTGAAAATGCCGAGCCCCATGCTTGGTCATAATGAATGTTCAATAAACACAAATTTCTCTTGCCTTTTGCCTATTGTCATTAAGAGCAAAAGATTTTTGGTAGTGGAAGCACTCAATGGAAGATGGGAAATATGGGTTCTAGTTCTTGTTTTACCATGGTGTGACTTTGGGCATATATCAATCCATTTTCTATTGCTACAACAAAATACCTGACTTTGGATGCTCTCTAAAGAAAAGAGTCCTATCTGGGACTCACCATCTTCTTTTTGGGAATGCTAAACTATTAGAATGTCAGGTTCTGGGATTGTATTTTAGTTACTAGGAGGAACCCTGGCTGAAAATGAAGTCAATTTTGTGGAAAGCAAAGCCAAGAGATAGAGACAGGGAGATTCTACATGATGTGATGTTGAGCACCTGGATATAGCTGTGCCCGAAGCCAGAACTACTGGTGATCTTTCATGAGCCAAACATAACTATTTTCTAGTTAAATCGGTTTAAGTTGGGTTGAGTTCTCATGACTTGTGATATAGTATACTAATTCATTCCCTGAGGACCAGTACAAGAGAGTTCTCACTAGAGAAACAAAAGACATTCAGGCTGATCTCATCAATAGGAATTTCTGCTTATTCTTTACAAGATGCAGCCACCCATTCCTCCTTGCTGGGTGCTCAGCTTGTATTAGACGCAGCCATGGCAAGGTGCAAACATTACAAAACATCTGGGGAAAACGGCATTATCCCCAATTTACGCTTTTGCTTTCTCTCCTGTCTCCTGCACTTTTGCTTTTATTTAAGGCTGTGTTCACTGTTGTAATTATTTTTAAAATCAGGGATGTCTGTGTCCTGGACCTGTGGTTTCCCACCGTGGCTGGGTTGGCACTGTAAACCAACCCTGGCACTTTGGTTTCTGTTGAAATATTGCCCAAAATAATAAAAGGCAAATTAGATATTGGAAAATAACTTTAAATTACATTTGAATTCTTGGGGAATTACATCTTACATCTGTGTTAGGGACAAATTAGTTTGCCATGAATAATATGTCTGGTATGCATGCCAAGGGAAGATAGTAGAGTTGGATACTGGCTAAGAGAGGGAGAAGAGGAATAGATAGGTCCGTGAGGGGTGAGGTGAGAAACAGAGAGGGCTTCTTAGGCCTTAGGATAATTATGGAAATGAGGTGGACATGGAGTGATGTAAATCCTAAGAAACGTTGGCTATGTTTGCTGGCTTTTCCAGAGAGTCTGGCACTCCTTGAAAAGAAAGTGATTAGATCTATTTATTCAGTTTATTTCCCTGGGGATGGAAGGAAGCTGCTGACATTATCATATCCCTAGGATTTTCTGGGTGCCTGGAAAACATGGAGGCAGTGTAGCCACCAGCTTTGGCAAAAAGGACCTAGGTCCAGGTGCTGGTGTAGTCACTCCCATCATAAGTTAGTAAGTAAGTAGACAGGTAATGTCAGAGATCTTCAGTTTCTTCACTTTGTTCCTGAGGAACCTCTGAATAGGGAGGTGTTTTAGTCTATTCTCTTTTGCTGTAATGATACATCATAGATGAGGTAATTTATAAAGAAAATTAATTCATTTCATATGGTTCTGGAGGTCAGAAAGTCCAAGGTTGAGGGACTGCATGTGGCAAGAGCCTTCTTTCTGTTGGGAACTCAGTGGAGTTCCAAGACGGTAGAGGACACCACATGGTGAGAAAGAACAACTGTGCTAATTTGAGTCTCTTGTCCTCCTCTTATAAAGCCATTAATTGCTTTGGCGGGGAAACTCCACTTCCACGATCATCTCTAATCCTACTTACCTCCCAAAGGCCCCACTTCCAAATACCTTTAGCACATAACTTTGAAGTTTACATATCCAGTACATGAAATTTAAAGGGCACATTCAAGCCATAGCAGGAGGGTTTTATGTCTGAACAGCAGAGGCTTTGGCTCTGGCCTGACTTGAGTTGAAATCTCTGTTCTGCCACTTACTAGTGTGTGCCTTTGGGCAAGTGACTTATCACCACAACCCTCAGTTTCTTGTCTGTAAAATAGGGATTATAACCAAAGTAACTTGGCTGTGAGACTTCCTATGAGGATTAAATGCAACAATGAGTGTTATTTGCCTAGCACAACTTAACATATAAAAGATAATTAATACGATGCAATCTTGTTATCTGCCCAACAGTCTTGTTCAACAGGATGTTAAGATTGAAATTTCAATTAGGCAACAAGATAAGAGAGATATTAAATTTCCAAGTAAGTTTTCAGTTCACAGTGTGCAGATTCTCAAATGAAATAGTTGGAAACACCTCTCAATTCCCTTTTACCTACTGCAAGAATATAAAAGAATTAATAATAGGAGGATGACAAAGGATTTGTGAGCAAAGTACTTTTACAAAATGTTGTCCCAAGAGTTTTACTATATCTTAGGGAACAAAAGTACTTTCTTTCTTCATCCCATATATAGAGATGGGTGTGCAGAGTACAACCTTAAGAATAGAATATGGAGAACATTAGTTAGGATAGGCCAGGCTTTGCTGCAGCAACAGTTAAACCTAGAAATATCACTACTTAATACAACAAAGATTTCAGTCTGCCCTCTTCCATCTCAGAGTTGTGCTGCCTGGAACACATTGCCTTCAGGGGAGATGAAACAGAGAATGGAAACATTGGCTTTTAACTACCTTCTTCTGGAAGGGATGTATGGAAATTCGACTTCTTCATTGGTCAGAACTTGTTACATGGTCTTATTCCAACTGCAAGAGGGACTAGGAAACAGAGGGCCACGTAGATATTTGGTGAGCATTATCAATTCTTAGCGGCTATTTCCCTAGGCAAACTTTAATTGTATTTCTGGCTAGCAGTTGATAGACATGACATATGAATGTCTGATTCATCCTTTAACCAGTCCCAAGAAAACCAAAGTAGCCAGTGGTCCTAGGAAAGCTCCACTGGGTTTGCCTACACTCCTAGAGTTTATTAGGGCGAAGGATGCATGCATGGTTCCCATGAATGAGCCAGAAGGGAGAACTGGTGTGGACCACCATAGGTCACACCCATGTATCTCTTGGAACATGGAAGTGAACACATAGGACTGAGGGAAGACCACCTGGGTTAGAGGTGTACCCACTGAGGTCTGGAAAACAGAGAGACTCCAGTATGGAACTCCAAACACTCAAGTCTCCATGAGAGAACTGGTATTCAACACCTACCAGTCCTAGAGAAAGGCAAAGACAACCTGCATGGTGTGAGTTCAAGCTTAACTAATACTTCTATTACCATGTCCTTTTTCCTCTCTGTTTGCCATCCCCAGAGACAGTGGGCTCTCAGTTTTTCAACTGGGGCAGGTGGAGTGGAGGAGGAGAGACACCAGTCATATCCACCTTTCGCAATGATAACTTTCACTTCAACACAGATCGGACTGCAAGAATCGATGGCTAAACCAAGTTCACTCTGGATTAATACTTTACTCTGGATCCTTCCTTCCTCCCCCTCACTCTGTACATCTCTTCATTTCTTCCTTTCCAACATTAGGGATTGAACCCAGGGTCGTTGCACTGACCTATATCCCCAGCTGTTTTTTATTTTGAGGCAGAGTCACTAAGTTGCCAAGGGTGACCCTGAACTTAAAACCCTCCTGCTTCAGCCCCCCAGAGTACTGGACTTACAGGTATGCACCACTATCCTTGGCTTGGATGCTCTATTTACTGAATTGAGGCTCTGTTTTATTGTTTCAACAACTGCTTATTGAGCATGACTGTTCTAGGTGCTGGGTTATAGCATCAAATACACAGATGCCTGCTTTCATGGGATTGCCATTTTCAGTTTTAGTGCCACAGAGAATCTTGGCTAGAAGAGCCACTGTCTGGGAACAGTTTCATCCAGTACAAGACTCCATGTACCCAGGCCACTCTTCTGAGTCCTGGGAACTGGCTCACTACTGGTCCTAGCTTCTCTTGCCCCTACTGCCTGTCTGTAACTAACATAACTTGCTTCATGTGACTTGTGGTTACAGTGACAGAAATTGGCGCAGCCCAGGGTGCAGTAGGTGGATATTTGGGGTCTTCCTCAGGGTGATCCTGGAGCACAGCGAACCTGTGTTTTTACCACTCTTAGACTTGTGAGACCAGAGGACAGAGGGCCAAGGGTGCCCACGGAATATCTGGGTGGGGTGTTCTGTGAGGCCCTGTCTGCCTTCTCCATGATAGGGGACCAGAGAAGCCTGTAACTGGCAAGGAGTTGTGAGAGTCATGGAATGGCTGCCAGGAGGGCAGAATCATGGCAGCTCCCCAATCTCCTTTCTTGGTAGATCCTTAGTCCCAAACTCATTCACATTCCATCTTCATGTCACTATTTCTCAGTGGCATCTGTAGTTTTACTTAGTTACTATCTATACTAGCCAAGCCAGGCTACATTATGCTGTGGTAACAATCGTTCCCCAAATCCTGGGGAAAGTGTTTGTTCTTGTCCATGCTTGTGGCTGTCAAGGGTTGACTATGGCTCTGCTTATGTCTTTACTCAGGCTCCTGGCTGAGGGGGCAGCCTCTGTCTGCACATTGCTGGGAGAGAGAAGATGGCATGGTAAAGTATGTGCCCACTCTGAAAGTTTTGTGCATTCGTGGCTAGATTGGCTGGGGCAAGTCCTGTGGCTGAGCTGGATGTCAGTGGGCCAGAAAGAGATACTCTGTCCTTAGAGGAGAGCTGCAAATGGCTTTGAACAATGATAGTGGATACCACACTTTGTGAAAAGGGGGAATTTCTTGTTTATTTAAATAAGTTTGAGTAAATGGGAAGCCTATATTCTCTCACCATGAACAGAAGATAAACATAAAATAAATGAATAATACTATAACACAAACTGTTTGCCCATGGATTAAAATCTGCAGGTGTCCAATTAATGGTAATGTATCAGGGAACAGTAGTTGAGAATTAGGAGCTGGGAGGGGATCATGGTCAAAATTGGAGGTTTTCAGAGACAACAGCCCTGCATAAGGATCCAGTTTCCTCCCCGGCCAGCCTGAGCAGCCCTGAGTGATTCAGTTAATATCTCTGAACTGTTCTCTCATCTATGTAATAGTCATTAAAGAGCCGACCTTCGGGATGCTTTGTGTGTTCTTGTGCTACGTTGTGCTATTTAAAAGAGATGATGGATATGCAGCACTGATATAAAGTAGGGCAGTTCTAATAATGCCTCACCCTTGTTGAGCTTTTCTAAGTTCAATAGTCACTGTTCAAAGCATCTTGTAACTGTTAAATCATTTGGTCCTCAGAATTACCCAATGAAGTGGGTCTTATTATTTGTCCTAATTTATAGAGGAATAAGATGAGGTGGGGAGGGGAGAGAGAGGTGAGGTGGGAGGGAGAGGGGGAGAAGGAGTGTGAGAATGAATATTACTGGCCATTGCCTAAGCCACACACCTAGGGAGGCTCGGAACTGGGATTCTAAGCAGGTGGTCTTCTTGCTCCTAACTGTTGTCCCCTCCTGTCTCCCTCTCTGTCCCTGTAAATGGGAGCTGCTGATGAACTTAGATGAGAAAATTGGATTTCACATGCGAAAGAGTGAACTTGGATGCTTGACTTACATCATCTAAGAAGCTTAACTCAAAATGGATTAAAGACTTAAGTATAAGATCTGAAACAAAATAACTCCCAGAAGAAAACATAGGGAAAAAACTCCATGATCTGAGACTTGGCAATGATTTTTTGGATATGACACCAAAAGCATAGGCAACAAAAGCAAAAATAAACAAGTGGACTACATTTAAATAAAAAGCTTTTGCATGGCAAAGGAAACAATCAATAAAATGAAAAAAGATAACCTATGATGTGGAAGAAAACAGTGCAAACCATGTGTCTTGCAAAAGCAAAGTATGCATAAAGTATTTAGGGAACTTGCAGAACTCAATAGTAAAACAATAAGAAAAATAAAAC
>RJWM01043841.1:0-13591 GCA_004363535.1 Dasyprocta punctata | reverse complement strand
TGAAACACTAGTATCTTTGCTTTAGCTTTGCTTTTTTTGTTGCTTGGAAATACCAGACTTCTTTTTTTACCTGTAAGTGTAAAATTTATTATTATCACAAGGAGTTATATTTTATTAATTTTAAACTTTAAATGTACAATGAATGCAATCTTTCCTATGTATGCTGCTATGGTTTAGATCTAGATGCGTCCCCATCAAACGCTCTTGGGTGCATAGTTGGGGTTTGAGGAGGTGATTGGATCACGGGGGTGTGATACTTATCAGTGGATTAGTCTACTGATGAGTTTGTAGCCTAAATGATGTTGGCAGGTGAAGCCTGGCCAGAGGAGGTGGGTCCCTGGGGGTGAGGGTCTGCCTCTGCCCTGATCTTCGCTTCACCCTCCTCCTTTCTGCCACTGCCATGCCCCCTGCCGTGTCCCCCTGCCATGCTGCTCTGCCTGGGGGCAGCGGTCTATGAACTGAAATCTCTACAAACTGTGAGCTAAAAAATAAAACCTTCTCCCTTTACATCGCAGGTGTTGGTATGGTGCCTCAGTGAGGAAGGAAGTAACTAAGACCTATGCTGTATTTCTCAGTAATAATATTTACATAATGCTCTTCCTTTGCTTGTTAGAAAATAAGAACTAAGACGAGCAAGCAAACTTTTCAATGTGATGAACTAACTTCCAAAAATTGACATTAAGCGTATGTAAGGAAGAAAGTCCAGTTGTGTTAATTTAGGTGAAAAAAGTGGAATATACCATATGTTGTTGCTACTTTAGGTTATAGTTGTGGATTTTACAGTCAAAATAATATAATAGAAAGACAAGTCTAAGGATCAGAGAGGAGTAATTAAAGCACTTAATCATACATGATGTAGTTAGTAGTGTAAAGCACCAAACATAATCAACATATTATTAATTGAAACTAATACTGGATTTAAGAAATTTGTGGAAAAGATCAATCTATAAACCAATGTGATTTTTTTCTATAACACTAATGCACTAGAAAATAAAATTCAAAGTGCCATTTATAAATGAGCAGTATATCATCATTTACCATGGAAATGAAAAGGAAATATAATGAAACTAGATTATAAAGTATGGTCATATATAGGGAGTATTTTGCTATATAATTTTAGTGTAATATCAATCCAATTTCCTGCAATATATTTTGTGAAGTGAAATGAATGTATTCCACTTGTTTTTTGGAAATGGCCAATGATGACTAAGTCCAGATCTAAGAATTATGCTAAGGAGAAAAGTTTCCCCAGAACATATTCATATACAGTAGTTTTTAAAACAGCATTAAGAAAAATTTATTGAAAATGTAAGACAGACAATTAAAATAGAAGGGAGATATTAGTATACATCTTATTATAAGTTATAAATATCATAAAATAATGTAATACTGTTTTTAATATTGATGTATTGTCTGTCAGTCTTTAAAAATAGTTTTCAATACGGCACTATATTTGTGCTTCATACTATAAAATCATGTTGTATAGATTAGAGTCTCTCAATTAGATATATAAAATTACAAAGCTAATAAATAAAAGATTAGGAAGATATCACATGTGTGATCAAGAATTTTCTGTAGGAAATCTAAAGAACTCCAAAACATAAAAGACAGAGGAACATTAATTTGATTGTTTTGCAACTAAGGGTGTTTCTTGACTGATGTTACAAAATATTAGTTAAATGACAAAGTATAAACTTTGGAAAAAATTTCTAGTGACTAAAGCCCTCAAGTGAAACCTAGATTTTTGTATTATAGTTAGAAGTAACGCTATTTTTATTGCAAAAAATAAAATATTTTTATAAGTATTATTGCATCATTTTATTATCAGTTATTTATTTATAAATACTGAAATCATCAGTATAGTATTATTTAGTGATGGCTATATGAACACCTGTGACCAAGTTCGCACATACAAAGCACATCTTACATGTAGGGATGTTTTCACATGTAAGGTTGCTCATATAGAGGATATATGGCAATACCTACAGTGCACAAGATTCTTGAAAATTACCAAGAAGCACTGTTATCTAACTGGAAAATTTATAAGAAAGATTTGAATAGCCAACAAAGCACTGGCTATTGTGACACAAAGAGTTCTTAACTTGTTAGTACCAGCTAATTGTAGATTTAAAAGATCTAGACAGTCTTTAGAGCCATCTGACTGGGAGCAATAAGAAAACTGCGCAATACAATAAAATACTAGTACATATATAACATTGATATTCATATACAACGCAATGCACATATTCTACTGCCATATAATCCTACATGATCCTAAATATGTTTATACTATATATTAACAAAGAGTGGAAAATATTTAGTTCACTATCGGAATAGACAAATAAGATGTCATCAATACACATTACTAAGTACCCTTTGATCTATAGAATCAAAGATTTAGTTGGTGTAGTGAATATAAGCAGAATTTAAGACAATGTGATATAAAATGAGACTGAGTGAGTAGGCTACTTTTTCATCTAAAAATAAACCAAATTATGCTGTGAAATTTAAATGAAAAATTTGTTTCAAGTTTTTTTTTTGAGAAAATATACTAAATTGAATATAGGGAAAAGAATAGACAAGACATATCTTACAACTGTATTTATTTTTTTAGATGGATACTGTGTACCTAATTTGACAGTTAAATAGTAGTAGACAGGAAAATTTCTCCAAGTTTCCAAGTTTTCTTTCTCTGAGTAAATCACTCATATCAGTTATATTTATTTTAAAGTAATGTTTCATGTGTATAACCATATTTGTTTATTTGTATTTATGTATCTTATTATATATATAGCTTTTTAAAACATGAGTGGTCGCTTAATATTTCATTTATTAAAATTAATTCTCTGTACAATAAGATAAAATAAAAATTTTGAATGACTATGGGAATACTTAACAAAGTATTGCAAATAGATAGTATGTGGCCACGAGATGTTAATAACCTGGCTAGTGTTTAATTGCTAAGACACACCGGATCTCCCAAACCATTTCTTATATTTGGGTCATCCATGCACTTGCCTTTTACATTTTTTCAGTAAGAGTTACAGACAGTATCAATTGTATACAAAGCATATGCCTCTGTCAAATATAGGGAACAACTCTCCTCCCTCCGAAATGATAACAATCTGGTTTGGGCCCATTTCTTTTTAAGCTCCAGGAAGCTTAGTTCTGAACCTGTGTGGTATAAAGAGTTCTTAATACATACTAAAGTTCTTTGTTATTGGGACTTACAGTGAAGTTGAAATGATAAATTTCCAACTTATTCCCGAAACATTCTTTCCAAGGTCATTCTTATACACCCCTTATATTGCAAGAAAATAAAGAGTACAAATGCATCCCTTGTTGCAAAATTTTACTTTCAAATACAGGCACCTGAAATTGATACTCAATACATGTATGCATTTGTATACTATACATAATATGTTATATTTTCTTACACAATTGAAGTTGGTTTTAATTATAATAATAACATCCAACCTTGCAGAATGTATGAAATATTATATAGGAAGTATTATTCTGACAGTGTATAAAACTTTACTAAACAAACAATGAGTTTTAACGGTATTTAAATACCTATTTTATTTAACATTACTAATTTACTTCTTTTCTGCCAAGGTGAGCATTCCTTCTTAGTTGGTTTTAGTGATACCAAAATTTTTAAATTATCAGAAATACTGCTAAGACATTTAGATTGCAATAAAAGACAAAATAAACATTTCTGGAAAATTAGCTATCAGTTTAGTAACCAAAGAGAACAGTGTCTCTAATTAGACATTAATGTGATGTTTCTAGAAGTTAAAAAAGTAACAATAGTTTTTTCAATTATTTTTAGTAAGGAAGCATCTATCATGCCTTGGAAAATTAAGTATACTCACCACCAAAGAGGTGCTTTACCTTGATGAAACTTGTTCCATGGTGCAGGACATTTTGTTTGACATTTTAGCTTCTGGAAAAATGTAAACTGAAGCAATACGTGATTCTAACCTAGCCCTTGAAAGTTCACTGCATCATTTGCTGGATGCATCCAGAGAAAAGACACAACTGTAGGGCAGCTCATGAATTCTCAATCATATGTGAACCTCTACTGAGGTCCTTGAAGCGGTCCTGTGGAGTCTGTCACACCCTGATAACTACATTCAGAAAATTCACTCATCTCAAGAGCAGATGATGAGAGGAGCGCTGAGTCAGTGCTTACAGGTTAGCAACGAACTTGAAGAAAATCAAGGTGATTTGTAGACTGCATAGTTCAAAGCTCTGTTTTGAGACACAAGAATTCTGTTGATGAAGTGGAACTGAGTTGAAGTGGCTGTAGAAAACTGTTCATGTGGCTGCATTCTGCCAAGTGGTACATAAAAGGCAAAAAAACAAAAAGGGCAAAGCATGGTGAAGTCATTGGCATTGCGTCATTGTGTTAATAATAGTGTCTAAAATTTCAGAATGAACCAACTAGTCATTACACAAATTTTACCTTCTTTTCTAGATTTTACTCACAGTAACACTTGTCACAATTATTTTTTTATTTTGTAATAGTACTTCTTTGCAGTAAATAATGGTCACACTTTTTGTGTGGAGTTGGTACATGGACATACCACATCTTAATTCCTTATTTCATCCCTTTTTCCTCCTCTCCATCTCCCTCTGCTAGATTTCTTGAGCCCCTTTTTCTTTGAGAAACATCTATCTCCCTACTTCCTGCTATCTAGCTTTTGTTTTGCTCTTCATTTATGTTTTGAGTTTCTCATGTAAAGGAAACCACACAATAGTTAAGCCTGTGCGTCAGATTTATTTCACTTAAGACTGTATTCTCAGGTATTTCTGTTTCCTGCAAATGATTCAGATTTGTCTTTCCCTATGACAGCTGATCTCCAAATTACCTGATCAATTTACAGTGCTCTAAATTACATTGTCAAGTTAAACGCAACAACTATCTATTGAACAACTAACTACATGTGTAAAGTTTGTGCTTGAAATTGCACCACCGAGACTTTAATGTTTGTTCTTAAGAGACAAATGCACTTGCTAACATTCATAGCTCTCTCTGTGTACAGACCTAAAATGCTGTTGATCTTTAATTCCATATTTATGACACCTCCCTTGAGTGTATGAGTTGAATGTGTCAGAGCTGAAATGCTTGGGATAAGAAGTCTTTTAAATATTTGATATTTTAAATTATGGAATATTTGGATGTGCATAATAAAATATCTTGTGGCTAGGAACTTCCTAAACATAATATTCATTTATGTTTTGTTCAGACCTTATGCACATAGGCTGAAGTCAACTTTAAACAAGTAATTTTATAATTCCTATTTTTTGCTTCCAACCTGTCACATGAAGTCCAGTATGGAATTTTCCATTTGTGGCATCATTTTGATGTTCAAAAATGTTCACATCCTAGCACATTTCAGATTTAAATACTCTGATTAGGGATATACAGTTCGTATTTTATTCTAGTTTGGGATTCTTTTGATGTTCCTGCTAATATTCTTAGCTCCTGAAATAGAACTTTGTATAAATAGGTAAATGTTATTCTTGATGCAGTTGTTCCAAGATAAACAAGTGTCATTGCTTTGGTGATATATTACCCTGGTTTGTACATTTTTAAACCATTGGAAATGTTGTTATTTTCCATAATAAATTTATCGCTTCATTCAACTCTAACTCTGCAGTTATGTTTCTTGTAGAGGACCACTCACCCACAAGTGGCTTCCCTTCCTCCACTGCCATTCTCTTCTCCATGCTTTCCTAGGATTTTCTTTACTACATATTTTTTTTCTTTTCCCCTTTTTTAAAATGCTGAAATAATTTCTTCTGATGATCTCACTAATTTAAAATATTCGACACCTACTTCCATATATGTGATCTATAATACAATGTTTTAAGCTCACAATATGGTTTTTATTTCTATTTTGCACATTTCATGTTACTAGTAAACATCTTTGCTCAGATATCAAGACTACATCAACCACTCAGTATGTTTTAACTGAATTTGTCATTTTTTTCTTATTATAATGTACCAATATAAACTTTACCAAATTTTTTATTGTTGTTATTGGCACTATTATTCAGTAATTTTAAAAAAATTAATGTTTTTGATCAAAAAATACTTTCCAGCATAGTATTATCCTATATATTATTTCACTTTCTTTTGAAGTTCCCAGTATTTCCAGCATATCTTGTTATGAACCGGTTGTGTTTATAGAGACAGGCTTTATGGTTATAGATACATGAATTACAACGTAATACCTGGTTCTAGTTATGTGATCAGTTTGTCTTGATCTTCTTTATTATATTTACCTGTGTATGCGAGTTTGTGTGGATTATATAGCACATTTTTACACTGATTAAATAACATAAAGAAAACTGTCAATAGTTGTTTGATAAGAACTAAAAAATTGTGAAATGATAAATTTATTGATACTGCCACCCTGGTTTACCAACTCATAAGCTCTTTATTTTGAATATTTTATTTGTTTATAAAGATAGAAAATTTCAATAACTTCTTAGTGAATAACTTGTGACTGACATGTATATTCTACCATAAGTATTTTGTGAGAGTGTTTTTCATATATTTATATTTCTACCTTTTCATCGATCTCATCTTAGAGTTGTAAGCACAATGCTCTCTCTGTCCTGTGTATTTCAGCATGCATCACTTGTTTAGTGGCGGTGTGTGTGTTCAAAAAGAGATCGGGTAAATATATAAACATAAAAACAGGCAATCCTTCCTCCCATTTTTCAGATGATTAATGTTTCAGTTTTTAACCTCCACATTAGTTTTGTCTTTTGGACTGTGTACTATGTACTCTGTGTGAAATCATTTTTGCTGAGTGTAGTTTTATGATCCATCTGTAACACTGCATATATCAATGATTCATTCTATGAAGACTAATAATTTATACATTTCCTGATGGGTGGACTCTCAGAATGCTTCCAGTCTGCAACTGTTATGACTATGATTATTATGAGAACTATAATAAAATTTTTTGTAAATATGCATTTCATTTTTACTGCATGCATACTTGGTAAGGAAACTGCTAGATCATAGGGCAGGTATATGTTTATGTATATAAAAACTACTTTTTCAAAAGTGGTTATAATTGCACCACCAACATTTCTGCAAACCATACATGACATTTCAGTTGCTCTATATCAATTCACATTTGATTTTTTTTTTGATACCAGGGATCAAATCATGACCTCATGCTTGTTGGGAAAGTGCTTGAACCACTGAGCTAAATCCCTGGCCCTTGGTTTTGTTTTTGAATTAGTTTCCAGTCAGTGAGGCTGCTCTAAATTCTCTAATTGTTTTGTTTGCTTGTTTGTTTTTTGAATTTGTAACCTAAAGTAATTTTTTAATCATGTATATATATTCACTATTTATAAAGTAGAAATAGAGAAAAGCTTTAAGTAAAAGATGACGTTTATAAAGATTCTAAGTAATTATGAAGGGAGGCTCTAATCGATTTTTAAGTTTAGAGAAGTTTTCAGGTTTACATGAGCTCCCCTAGTTGACACTTGGCTTTCCACTTTGGCTTGGTAGTCAAAAAATGTTTTCTTAATGGCAACCCCCCAAATCTAGTCTTTCCTCAAGAATCTGTTTGCTTTTTATTATGCTCTAATTGCTTTGCACTTGACTTGTTTCCTTGGAATTTATAATTATCTCTGAGACATTTGTGCTCAACAGGAACTTAGCTATACTGGAAGTTGAACTCACTATGTTTGTAAACTTGCTCTATATCCTTGTAATTTTTCTTTTGTTTCATGTTTATTGAAAATTTCCCAGTCATTATTATTGATCCCAAATAAATATAGCGATGTTCATTAGTAATTCCTCTATTAAAAATGTCTTCAATGATTCTTCCATTCATAGGAAAAATAGATCTCAATCCCATAGATTTAGAGTGATATTCATTGTTCTCCATTATCCAATAATGTACTAGGTTTTTCAACATAAATTCTCATTATATAAATACCATGTTAAAGAAATTTTCAACAGAAAATGCTTGAAAAATAAAAATAGCACTTCTACCGCTGAGATAGTACTTTTAAATTTGACTATTAAATTTAGTGTCCTATGTTATTTGGACTGGAATTTCAACTTCAACTCATTATCTAATTAACTTTTAGTGATACACCTTTTAGTAACAGTAACAATGTTAGTATTAACAATATCAGTTAAAATTTATCAGATAAGTGCGCTTAACCAGGTAGAGGTCTAAGGACTTTATTTATAATTTTGAGTTTTCATAATGGTCATATATATTACATATTATTGTTCTTCCCATATACACATATATAACATAGGCATTAAAAGACTGTAGCCCAAATTATTCAGCTATGAAACAGAAGAGCCCAGACTGAAAACCACTCAGTCTAATCTGAGCCCTCAATCACTAATATATATTTCATAAGTTTTAGAGTAAATGGAGTTAATAATATCAATGACCTCAGATGATTGTCATAAGAACACAATTATTAAAAAGCTTGCAATATAGTACATGCTCAATAAATGTAAGTGTTTTATTATCTTTGAGCTCTTGCAGTTCTTGGACCAGTTATTTCTCATCTGTTTTCCTCTATTTCCTAATCTCTAAAATAAGAAAAGTTCTATGATTTATATTTTAGAAATTTGTTAGGATTAAATGATTTAATACATCATTCTGATCTCAGGGGAAGCTGTGGAGCATGCCATGTACCATAGTGTAAATCCCAATTTGAAGCAGTAAAGTTAGCCATCTTGCTCTTATTTAAACATACTGTCTTGTTCTACAATTATTTCTAAGCCTTCAACCTCTAAAGAACCAAGATTGTATATATCTTTCAAAAAGATATATATCAGTTTTGTAAAAGTGATTTAAGACTTCTCAAATATTAGAATAAAAAATGTCTGAAACTTGGTAGGGGCCTAATATGCTGAGTCAATTAAACAGACATTAATGAGAAGCTGCAGTGAATGGCCTCAGGTTAAGTTCGTAGAAGCATAAGACATGTGACCTTGTCCTAGCTCAGTAAACTGTGCACAATTCTCCTCTCTTATGTATATTCATATGAAAATGGTTTGACAGCGTTTTCCTAAGAGCCAAGCACATAGGGGAAACTTAACTTCAATCATCTTGAAGTTGGTATACTTGAAATTACCTGCATCTCAATTTATCTTCAATCCAAAAGACATGTTATTAGTATTCACTGGTCATTGATTTTAAAAACAAAGTCCTGCATTTTGGGCAAACTGAGAACTAGTAAAACTTCTTTTATGAATAATATTTTATTGTAAGATCTCGACTTCAGATAACAAAGCACTGCTTAATTTATGTGTCTACTCTGTAAGGCTCTCCACTGCGTATAGATCTACATTCCTCTTCAAAAGAGCTTTAACTAGTCTGTTTTGCATCACTATATCAAAATATATGAGACTGACAGCCTTATAGAGAAAAGAATCCTGTTTATCTGGAGGTGTGTTTGGTGATGGTTCCTTGCTGGTTGAATCTTATGGTGCTACAGGACCTCTCGTATTGAAACCCAGGAAATGTGTGCCTGTGACTCTGAGTCCTCTTCTTGTTTCAATAAGACCACTGGTATTTAATTAAGAGATCTATGCCCTCATTATTTTATCTAATTTTAATTGCTTCCTAAATGGCCCACATCCAAACACTACAGTCAGACCAACTTCCTGGTCTCTTGCCCCACGGTGTATATTAAACAATAACACATGATAAACGCAACCCTTGGCAAATGCACTCAAACCATGTGTAAAGTACAGCAGATCTCTTAAGAAATATTTCTGGTTTAAAGAATAGATCTGGCAGCATCAAAGGAGAAAGATGGCTTATGTTAATCATCTTCCTACTTGTCATTGTGGAGCTCATTCAGAGACATCATGAATGTGTTTCTATATTGTTCTTCAAGACCACTTAATACAGACAAAATTGCTTATTAGTGTGAAAACAGGACAAACTTAACCGCTTTTTATTCATCAGACTCCTAAAAAGACCATGCGACTTGAAAAGGATTTAAGTACGGTTAAATAGCAATCTATACATTTATTTGTATTCTGTGCATTAATAAGAATTTTCCACATAAATTTTAGTCATGCTTTACTAATGAATCTTATCAAAGGAATATTTAAAAATTAATAGTTTCTTTTGATGTTTTCTTGATTGCATAAATGTGTAAAGTATTTAAAAACAATTTATCATATGTGCTAGAAAAACTCCAAGTAAATGGTAAAAATATTCACTACGGAGTCTTGAAATAAATTTCTCTGCCCCAAGTAGTAATCATATTTTTAAAGTCTTTAAATTATTTAAAGGAATTAGAAAAATAACTGATTTTCTCTCATTTCAAATATTATTTTCTACAGGCAAATTAGGAATATTCGGTCAATTTTGGCATTGCATTAATTGAACATTTCATGTTAGGCTTAATGATTCATAATATAAAGTGATTAATTTTTGATTCAGCGATGCAAATTTATGTTTCTTTCATCCATTTGTTATTAACTGAATATGTAATATGGTAGTATTTCCTTTGGGCTTTGAGACAGAACTGAAAAAAATGTATGCAAAGATGTCTGCTTTTCTTGTAGTATGCTGTCAGTGACTTACTGAATTACTGCCATTCATTTATTCCCATTTAATTGGTATCTGTTCTGTTCAAATTGCAACAAGAAATGAATAAAATGTGAGAAATAAAAAGAGATTCTTCTAACAACCTTTTGAAATCTCACACCCAAGAGATTTCCTAATGTTTTGACATGTTGTTAAACAAAGTTTAGAGAAAAAAAAGAAGTTTAGACAAAAAACTGTTTTACATTGTTTAACTCTTACCTATTATTAGTTTACAGTTCCAAAAAGCTGTGCTCTAGTATGAACTAGTTTTGTGAATTTTTTATGTTATTCAGACAGACATGTATTATATACCAATGATAATACAAAGAACAAAACTATGAACAGGAAACTGCTAGTTTGAAGAAGATAAAAATGATTCTAAAAATTCATCCCATTTTAGGTTTTTGGTGTTTAGTGCATAGTACCGTAATTCTCAACGTCCAGTTTTAGACAATTAAAATAGACAAAATCACATAAAATGGATAAAATCATTTTTAATAAATCACATAAAATGGATAAATCATTTTTAAATAAACTACCCTAGATTATCTCTCCACTCTATTGTTTGCTGTAAGAAATGTTTCTTGTTTTGAATTAATAATATTTGTTTCTTTTTACTTTTATTTGTTGTGCTATTAAGGTCATGCTGAAAAAACGTGCCCATAGCCCATTCCTATGTCCTGTTTTTTCTTTCAATAACTTTGTTTTACGTTTAAGTTTTTAATCCATTCTGAGTTCAATCTTTTCACTGGAGAGAGAAATGTCTAGTTTTATTCTTCTGCTTGTGAACAGTTCTCCTATAGACCATTTGTTGCAAAGGCTGTCTCGTCTCCAGTGTATGCTCTGTTGAATATGAGTTGGCCATAGATGTATCAATTTACTTCTAGGCTTTCCATTCCATTCCATTGATGCGTGTGTCTGTTTTTATACCAGTACTATGGTGTTTTTATTTGAATTATATTTCAAAGTCTTATAGAATAATGTTTCCTGCTTTATTCTTTTTTTAAAGAATTATTTTAGCTATGTAGAATTTCTTAAGTTTCCATACAAACCTTTGGATTGTTTTTCCAAGTTCTGTAGAGTGTCATTGGTATTGTGTTGAATCTGTAGTTCACTTTGGGTAGTAGGACATTTAACAATATTAACTCTTCTGATCCATGAACATGTCTTTCATTTATTTTTGTGTGTGTCCATTATGATTTCTTTCATCAATTTTTAATAGTTTTTGCTGTAGACATGTTTCATTTCTTAGAAAAATGTGGCCATAGATTTAGGATTTCTATAGCTATGCTAGATCAGATTGCTTATTTTATCACAATTTTAGACAATTCACTATTATATAGGATTGATATATGAATTTTGGACTTTGTATTCTGCAACTTTTCTAAATTTGTAGGCTAGTTCTAATAGCTTTTGGTGAAGTTTTTGGCATTTTTCTGTATAAGGTAGTCTCATGTACACTGATTTTTTTTCTTCTTTCACAATTTGGGCTGCTGTATTTCTTTCTTTTGCTAGATTTTTCTAGTTAGGAGTCCTAGTAGCACTGTTAGCAGAATTGATAAAAATGGAAATCTTTGTCATGTTTCAGATCTCACAGAGAAAATTTTCAACTTTTATCATTCATTATGGTATCAAGTTTTAGATAGGAGTAAGAAGTTCTTGTGGGCTAAGATGCAAGGATTATGTTTAACAATTGTGTACTATATTTTTCACAAAGCTTGAAGAATAGATATGGGATATTTTGGCATAAAGAAATGATGAATATTTGTGGGGATAGATATGTTTTGTTTGATTAATATATTAGTCTATATATATATATTCTTTGAAATGTTGAATGATGCCCCCATTAACATGAACAATTTTTATGCTTCTATCTATTAGTCAAAAATTTTAAAAAGAAGAATCTCCACACTGATTTCCACGGTGGTTCCACTACACTCCCACCAATAGTGGAGAAGGGTTCCTTTTTCCCCATAACCCCTCTAGCATTTGCTATTGATTGATTTCTTGATGAAAGCCATTCTTTCTGGAATGAGATGGAATCTAGTTGTGGTTTAATTTGCATCTCTCAAATGACCAATGATGTTGAACCTTTTTCCATATATTTATTTGCTATTTACATTTCTTCATCTGAGAAGTGTGTGTTCATCTCAGTTCTCCCTTTTTGGACTGGGGCTTTAAATTTGGGGGTTCTGATGTTTTTCAATTCTTTATATGTTCTAAATAGAAGTCCTTTGTCTGACGGACAGTTGGCTAAAATTTTTCTCACTCTGTGGGTTGTTTTTTCACTCCATTGGTGATTTCTTTTGATGTGCAAAAGCTTTTTAATAAGATGAGATCCCAGTTGTTGATTCTTTGAAGTGTTTCCTGTGCTATTTGGGTTTCATTCATGAAGTCGATGCCTATCCACATGTTTTCAAGATTTTTATCTATTTTTTCCTCCAGAAGATTTAGTGGTTTTTTAATTATTTATTTATTTATTTTTTGCGGCACCTTGAATCAAACTCACAACCTCTCGCCTGCCAGACAGGCACTTAAGCCACTGAGCTAAACTCCCAGCCCTGGTTTTTTGAAGCTGGGTCACACAATGTAGCTCAGGCCAGCCTTGCATTCTCACTGTAGCCCAAGCCAGCCTCGAGCTCACAACGCTCCTCCTACCTCAGCCTCCTGAGTGCTGGGATTAAAGGCGTGCACCACCATGCCCGGTTTTTAGTATTTTTTAAAAAATTTAGATTTTTGATCCATTTTGACATTAGGCTATCTTTCTTCCAGTGAACATATTTGGACCATTTGCAAAGAGAAGGTGACTGGGTGTGTTTGTAGTTGTGTCTGCATCTTCTAATCAGTTCTACTGACCCTTAGGTCTTTTTTTTTTTCTTTCTTTTCTTTTTTTTTTTTTTTTTTTTTTTTTTTTTTTTTTTTTTTTTTTTTTTTTTTTTTTTTTTTTTTTTTTTTTTTTTTTTTTTTTTTTTTTTTTTTTTTTT
>RJWM01043840.1:0-13592 GCA_004363535.1 Dasyprocta punctata | reverse complement strand
CCTCAGTCCTCTCTAAGATGAAGAAAGCTTTAGAGTGGAACTAAATGTGAGTGCAACATACCACTCTTCCCCAGGAAGTCCAAGACAAGAAAAATCCTGCAAACAGTGAAAAAAATAGTAGATACATGTTCAACACTTCCTCTTCCTCACACGAACTTCTATAAGTGAAAACACTTATCAATATGCAATTTCTTACTCTGATGAAGCAGACACCAGCAAAAGGTTGTTTTTTCTTAGTTCAAACTTTATGCAGTCTATTTAAGGCTGAAGTATAGTAATGCCACCTTTCTTTACAAAGAAATTTATGGTTCAGCTTCATCTCCAAAGACTAATAATGCCCTATTTCCACATTTGAGTTCTGCTCCACATTGAACCATTCAAAAATAAGAGGTCTAGAAGGATCTGATGTTAACCTCCAAATACTCATTAACGTCAATGAGCCACATGAAGTAGCACTCAGGAATAAGCTTTATATTGATTCCACTAAGGAAAAGGAAATCAAGTGGTAGATAGAATGAAAAGGATACTCTCCCTGCCCTCTCAGATGCTAACTAGTAGTGTGCTGGAGCTGGCTTCTGTCAGCTTGAGAATGGTAACTTAAATTTTCAAGAATTTTATGAGCCAATTAGCAAACATAGCCATTATAAAACTATATAATATAAGCTTATGATATAATAAGTTATAAAAAAGTAAAATTAATAATTGCTCAAAACTTATCACTATGATTATTTCACTGCCTTTACAATGGATTTTGTTCTTGAGGTTATTTAGTACATCCACAACACTATATCTGTTTAGAGAAAATGCTACGCAATGGTGTGCTGTTATGTACCTTTTCCCAACTCCATTTTCAATAATATCATGTTGGTAGCTTGAAATCGGTCATGATAAGTAGTCATAGAAATCAGCAGGCAACACCAATCAGGCACTCTTATCTGTTTCACCCAAATGGGCTGTTAGACATTTCCAAGTACCTCTCAAATTCTAATCATCCCCCCATGGGCACAATTTTGTAATCGTCAAGCAGGAGGCCCTGCCCTCCACTATAGGAAGGTAGCTTCTAAAAGATGACTAGTTCAGAAAGATTGATAGGATTTAACTAGGGCCAAGGAGAGCTCTTTGGACAGGGGGAAAGCAGGGATGTTGGTAGAGGAAGAGTCTTTCTCCCTTTAAGATTGCAATCTGGAAAGTGCATGACAAACCTAGAGGTGCTGAACATCTTCATGTGGAGACAGCATGTCAGAAACCAGCAAAGATGAACTAGTGGGGGTGGAGTTTAAGACGTCAATTGTTCTATTTGTTCAGCTGTACCTAAAATTAGAACATATTTCTGCAGTCTTCAGATACTTAAAACATTCCATGGGACTGAGAATTGTTAAATCAAGAGAAAGTCTTTTGTAAACAAGAAAGTTCTGACCTAAATACCTTTCTTAGTAGCATGTAAGTAGAGCCTTAGGCTCTGAGTTAGATTTTGTTCTTATGAAAAATAAAGTCAGCTGCTGCCTGGAGGAAGGGGAAGAAACACAACAGATAGTAGAGATAGCCTCTTGACAAACAGGTATACTCTATAGCATATCTGTTAATGAAGAGGCTCCAAGTGTTCCTTAAGGGATCCTCCACTTTCAGTACTTAGTCACACAAATCACAAAAGTCCAACACACTAAGTACTAAGAACTCTGTGTCCTCTCTTCACCCTTAAGTGGTAGACATCAGCAAAAGTTTGTTTCTTCTTCGTTCAAAATTCATGAAATGCATTTAAGATAATAAACCATTCCCCAATGATGCTAATGTACCTGATTTAGACCACATTTGAGAACTATCATTTGTACATTAGAAATGGAACCATAGAGGTATGAGACAAAATTCTGTGAGTAGGGCCACACTTTTTCAGGATCTTATTTTCCCTCTTGTGCAAACAGTGCCAATACACAGGTGGGATCTTAGGAGCTAAATTTATTTCACGTGACTCTGCCCATGATACAGACCTGATCAAATCTGAGCCAATAGAACAGTTTTACCATAGAAGTTGAAACTAAGGTGAGAAAGTGACAGAGGCCAGATGTCATTACATCTCAGTTTCAAAAGTAGCAATGTAGAAAGTTGATTGAAAACTCCTGCTACTAAAGCATCCACTTGTGTCAAGAATGGAAATTCCAGAGTCATCTTGTTCCAATTCTAACCTCTCTGACGCAAGTTACTCCTTAGAAAATTGGAGGTGGTAATCATGACAATGATTTCATGAGGACTGCTGTGAAAATTCAATCAGATGTCATTTTTGGCCCAGAGCCAGGCAAGTAACAAGTGCCCAGCAAATGCTAGCTACTAGTCCCCTGATTATTATCATCATCCTATCCCGGAGCTGTCCCTGGCTCCTGCCCCTCCCTCAAATCTGTGTTAGCCTTACAATATATTCATTTAAGAAACAGAAGCTTTAATCTCAAGCAATTTAAGGGAGGTGAACATTCATTTGAAGGCACAGGGAACATCTAGATGTCTTCAGTTGACCTTGGCAACCCATTCCCAAGTTGGGACACAGTTCTCTGCCCTATCGCCTTGCCCTCAAAATTACAAACACCTGTAACACTGAGTACATGGGTAAGGGGCACTGCATGGGAAGAGATGGCTATTTGAAGAGGGTACTACTCTTTGGTGACCTGGTCATATCTACCCCCTGAAGAACTTCAAGAGGGCAATATCATGGAGTGAGAGGGGTACTTGCTTAGTCACTTTTCTGGTTGCTGTTGCATAATACCTAGCACTCATAACTTAAAGGGGGAGTTTTGTTTTGACTCACAGTTTGTGGGTGTTTCAGTCCATAGTCGGCTGTCTCTGAAGTAGGGTGGGATGACACAGAGCACAGCAGACTGGGAGCAGAGGGCCCCAAGGGGAAGAGAGGAGACATACCCTTCCAGGCCACGCCCCTAGCGACCCACCTCCTGCAACAAGGCTCCACCTCTCAATAGTACATTTAGCTATAAACTCATCAGTGGATTACATGGCCCCTCCATGATCTAATCACCTACCAGAAGCTCCACCTATGAACACATGAAGCTCTGGGGAGACATATAGATAAAAACCATAACAGGCATGGATGTGGGGACCAGGAAAGATCTGATGCAAATGGGCCCCATACCTTTCAGGAAGTTTGGAAGGATGGCTGTCTCTCTCTGAACCTCAGTTTCCCCATCAGCAAAAATGATGCACATTTGATATTACACATTGAGAGTCATGCTTTAGCTCTGTGGTCCACCTCCCAAAACCCATAAACCCAAAACCCTAGACTTATCATGAAAAAACATCAGGCAACTACTGGCCTCTATGAAAGGACATTCTATAAATACCTGACCAATACTCTTCAAATCCATCAAGGTCATCAAAGACAAGAAAAGTCTGGGAAAGTGTCACAGCCAAGAGAAGCCTAAGGAGACATGATGACTAATGTGATCTGAGAACCTGGATAGAAACCCGGAACAGAAAAAAGTCATTAGTTTATAAGGCAGGGAAATTTGAATAAACTATGGACTCTGGTTAATAATAATGTGCTCATATTAATTCATTCTTTGTGAAAATGCATCATAGTAATCGAGAATGTTAAAAACAGAGGAACCTGGAGCTCTGTACTATCTTTGCAATTTTTCTGTAAACCTAAAACTACTGTAAAATCAAAAGTTTATCTAAGAATAGAGGCACAGCCTCTCCTTTATGGGCTTTTGAAGGGCGCAAAAGAATGTTGCACTGGACAAAAGTAGCATATGAAGACTCTGGAAAAATGATAGGTTGTGCGTGTGTTGTGTGTGTGCATGTGTGTATTCACATTTTGAAAGCAAAGTCAAATTACATGGTGTCACTGTGTAGCTCATTCCAAATTGGACAGTCTCATTCAGTAACTCCTGGACACAGAAAGAGAATCACCCAAATGCCCAAAACTAAGAAGATAGCAAACCAAGGCTGTCAGGGACTCAAAAGGAAAACGAACATCTCAGTTTCCTAAGTGTAATGAGATGCTTAGCCAGAGGTGACCCAGCACTCAGAGAAGGATTGCCAAGCTGTAACATCTTTATCCTAGCTTGTGCTGGGCCTGCTCAGAGAAATCATCTGGTCAAAAATTACATCTTTGTCTTTATGAAGATCCACTACCAGGCAGGGAGAAAGTAGAGTAAGCCCTCTCCCATTGTGCCTCATAATGTCCAGATAGCAGAAACACTTCCAAAGGACAAGAAAGTGCCAGCCAACCCTCTTCCATTCCCACTTTTGATACAAAGCTTTGATTAGAAGCTACAGCCTTCTCTAATGAAATGCTCAATTTTTCAGTCAAAATTGAGCCCAGAACCACTTGGAAGAAAAGGAGAAATCATCAACTGATTACATGAATGAATTTCTCAGGATTGCCTTAGAAATTCATACTGTCAGTATAGATTCTTTGGTTGCTTTTTTAGAAAGGCTTTTTTCCCAAGGACATTTCGATCTATTTTACTTATTACTTTTAAAAAGTGAAGTGAAACCAGGCATGATGGTTCACTCCTTTAATCGCAGCACTTGAGAGGCTGAGGCAGGAGGATATTTGTGAGTTTGAGACCAGCCTGGGCTACAAAGTGAGTTCAGGGTGAGCCTGAACTGCATAGTGAGAACCTGTCTCAAAAAATAGGGTTGGGAGTTTAGCTCAGTGGCATAAGCACCTGCCTGGCAGGAGTGAGGTTGTGAGTTCGATCCCTGGTACCAAAAGTTAAAAAATTAAAAAATAAATAAAAATAAAAAGTGAAGTGAGCCTTTTCCTTCATGGGTTGAAAACTGTGAGAGCCCTAAAATGGTGAGTTTGGACCCAAAATCATGCCTTCCCCTACATGCTGAAGCAGACTAGAGTTGCAGGTCAGTCAAGCATGGATCTGAATTCCAGTGCTGGCAATAACCAGAGGTCTAATGCTGGGAATCAGGAAAAGGGACAAAGGCAAGGGAGATGCAGAAGTGGGGAGCTGCTTAAGAACCCAGGCTCATTCACAGAACTCTACACTGTGGTTACAGAACTGAAATCCTGCCATTTCTGTGGGTCCTAGAGCTCTGAAGATGGCATGGGGCTCTTAAACCTTGGAAATGAGTCCTCAGGTCCTTGGCTGGCCAGAAGGTGAACATGCCATGTAATAATAAGACACTTCCACTGCCAGTTGCAGCACTGCTCAGAGCAGTCTGGCCTTTCAGTGACTCATCCTTGTGGAAACAGACCAGGCAAAGGACTGGTTTATAGTCTCATTTTTTATGATTAAAGCAACACAGAGACAATAAGACTTGAAAGGAAAGATTGATCCAGCTAGATACTTTAAAGGTCTTTATAGAAAATGATACTAAAAGTATAGTTAGAAAGGAAACCACAGCTGAAGATATTTGCAACTTACCGCACTGAAGAGGAATCAATACCCATCATGCAGCACATGAAGAATTCTTTACCCTTAAAAACCAATCAGGAAAAAATGATAAGCCAAATAGGAAGCCTGAATTACCAAAAATGATGTAAAATGATGCTCAACTCCATGACTGAGGGATTTGCAAATGGCATCCAGGCAGCAGAAGGTGCATAAAAATTGGAGTGTTGGAGCTGGGGGTTGGTTGAGCCCTAGAAACAAGTAACAGTGATAGAATGAGCAAGAGAAAACCCCTGTCATGGTTATGAATAACCTCAGGGAATAAGCCAAAGATTGAGTGGAGGAGGGAGCCGTGGCCCAGCTCTCTTCCAAGAATCTCACAAGAACTACCTTGAGATTTTCTTTCTTAATGAAAAAAATCTGAAGCAATCGTGATTCAGTATAATATTTGAGAAAGTTGTGTAATGTGCACATGAGTTTTAGTTTTTGTAGTTTTCTATATGCTTGAAGTATTTCACAATTTCCATTAAGGTAACAAATGAATGAATCCATGAAAAGATGCAGAAGGAATTCCCTTGCTCAGGGCATAGATGGGTAGAGGGAGGGAATATCTCCCTTTGTCACACCAATGCCACATACCTTAGTTCATTCCTAGGGATGAGTGGGATTTGGGTGGGCCAGTTCCCAGTCTACATTCCAATCACCATACTGATCTTGGTAACAGGCCACAAAAATTGAAGTTTACATTTTTGTTGTTAGGAATGTACATAACTTTATTAGCTGTATTTTCCACCCACTTTTGGTACTAAGTCATTGAAAGTCAGTGTGTATTTCACACTCAAAGTGCGTTCTCTTTGAAAGAACTACCTATCAAGCACTTGATAACCACATGCATGAGGTGACTACCACACTGGACAGTGATGTTTTACAATAATAAAACAAAAACCAAATTTGGCTGTTCCTCTAGGAAGTGAAGAAATAGAGAAAATTCCCATTTCATCTTTCCTTTAGCTGAGAAGCAAGACAGAAATTTGAGTTAAACAAAAATATATTAACACCCAAAGAAGTATATAATTTTCAAATAAACCAAGTGCTGCCATTAATAACATCATTATTCATTATAAATATGGACACTAGGGAAGACCATGACCTACGTTCTTGCTATTATAGACTGTGCTTTAGTAACAGGACTTACATTTAAATTTCCTTATATTTCAATTTATTTTTGGTTCTATTTTTTTAAATTCACTGTGAAAGAAAATCAGTGCTGGCTGGGATGAAGAGAATTATACTACCTTTCAAAATGTCAAGGATTAGTGCTTTTGTATTCTATGAGATATCAGATTGCAGCAACCCCTGCTTCTTTGTGATAGCAATTAAGTTAAAGTTGCAAGTACCTATAATTTAGGCTTGATATTGATTCATATGAGTGAAAAATATTTATTCTTCTTTTGCTCTTTCTATGGACTCATATAATAAATTACATTCAAAGCTCTCTCTCTTGATTATTGATTTAGAAAGAAATTGTCATGCCTCGTTACTCATCTTCAAAAAGAGATAATAGCACACTTTATTATAGGATTTCAATGTATTGCTAATGTCTAGGAAACTCAGCAGATTAATTCCCTCTATACAAGGTGAAATTGATTGAGTTAATGGAACATTTATAACAACCTGTCAATTGTGACCTGAAAACTTTATAAGAGAAGCACACAAGGGCTCAATAGGAAAAATATAAATCTACCATAGGAAATATAAAAATTACACCCAGAGGTTTATCTAAGATTGATCTAAGGACTATGGTGTTCAATAGGTAATTTTTTAATACTAAATAGTATAAACTGCCTATGGGAGATGGAATACATGTGAAAAACAACTAAAAATGCATTCTGAATGTCTGGATTAAAGCAGATAAATTATTTACAGGCATTTAAAAGCCAGGCATATATTTCAGATGTAAGTTTGAAAGAGTCTGATAAGATAGGACACTAGTGGTTATAGGACAAATTCTGGGCTTCAGGAGATTATATAGTGGGAAGACTTTGGGCTTGATGTCAAAGTTGTTGGTTTCATTATCTCCTCTACCAATCAATGGAGATTTCACAGTGCTTGTGTTTGCAGCATGCTTCTAACATCTTCCAAAGGATTTGAGTGAGACAACCAGTTCAATTCTGGTCTTCTTGTATTTGGCCCTCCAAATCCAAGATACCTTTACTCACCCTTCTCTAGACCTGGTAGCCCACAAATCTGGCCCATGTAGACAGTTCCAGGCAGACTAACTTCCAGCTGGGTTTGCTGCATGGATATCCAGAGCAGGAGAATGAAAGGCAGGGGGAGAGTAAGGTGATGCATTGTTTTCCAGTTCTTTCCCCTGGGGGTTTTGATGCCAACAGTCACAGCTCGTATCAGGTGGCACTCCTCTGTCCAGTCACTGTCCCATTCTGAGGCATCCAAAATCCTAGGAGAGGTATAAGCAACCAAGCATACTGTTACCTATTACCACTAGGTATCTGAAGAAGCAGAAAGCAGGAAGCAGGTTTAGATCTGCATTTGGAAAGAAAACTCCCTCAGTTATAAAAAAGAAAAAATAGTACAGGCTGGAGACATACCTCAGTGCAATAGTACTCGCCTACCAAGAATGAGGTCTTGAGTTCTATTCCCAGCACTGCCAAACAAAGATTAGGAAGAAATCAAGTATGAAGGTCTGGGAGACCAGATTTTTTTTAATGCCTACTATCTGCCAATATACTGTACTGTGCTAGCTCCTGGGAATGCATACATGAACAAAAACAGTATCACATACACATTCAAGAACTTACTGAACCTGTATCACCTTGAACTGAGTGGGACACATTTGGAACACAGACACTATTTGCAAATTCACCCCAGAGTTATATGTTCCATTCAGAAGTTCTTGATTTACTTTCTTAAAGTCATATGGTGAGTCCTCAACTTACGAATAAGTTCTGTTTCAGGAGAACATTTGCAAGTCAGATACATTCTTTCTTTTTTTAAGAACAGAATATATTTATTGAAAAAAAAAAAAAGAAAGCTTCTGTCCAAGAGAGAGACAGAAGGGGTCCCGAGTGGGTTGCCCAGGACCCCACCTTTTCTAGAGATGTTTATAGAGCAAAGCCACAAGGTGAGGTGGGTCCAAGGTGGGGGAAAATGGGAACTCACAAGGCAGGCAGGCATGAGATGGGATAAAACTATGGTCAACCAATAAGTATGAGTATAATCGCTCAGGTAAAATTGATTAAATTGGGAGCAAATAGGGAAACAAGTCATAGCAAGGGAGCATGAATACAGAGCTTTGGCTGTAGGGGTTGGGTTAGTAGCTCCTTCTGGTTTCCTCAAGGTGATTGATACCTATTTAGAATATCAATTCCCAATGTCTATCTATAGGATGTGGCTGCATTTGTTTTGTCTTTTGTCTTGCTATCTGGCCCATAGTGGGAGGTGTTTGTTTTCCCCCATACTTGCAAGATAAGTCAGATTCATTCCTAAGTCCCACAAAGTTAGTCTTAATACACCTTTGTCACAGGTATACAATGTAAAGTATTAAAACACACACACACACACACACACACACACACACAAATACCTTAAATAAACTATTTTTACTTTTACAGTTACCTTAAAATGGTGGTAGTGCTAGCACTCCAGAGGCTCTGATCTCCTTACAGCCAGACTCAGGGTCCAGGTGGCGCCACACCCTGGGGTATGCTCTGCCTAGCTGACTGGGACCAGGAGGCATTGTCCCCCACCCAGTAAGGCAGAGGCTCCACCACCACACTCTGGGAGTGCACCCTCACCAGCTGCACACAGGATCCAGCTCTACCCAGCCCCGTGACTCAGCGCAACCTACCAGGGGAATGCCCGGCCAGCCTCACAGGACACAGAGGTACTGAGCCCAGCCCAGCCCAGGACCCCAGAGCTGCTCATCAGGGACTGACCTGCATAGCTGCAGGGCCTTGGAGAGCTTGGGTTCTCAGCAACAGAGCGCAGGGCGTGCACAAGCTCCATTGTTCAGTGGAGCGGCCAGTGCAGTGGGTCCTAGAGTTGCAGGCCTGCCCAGGCATGAACAAGGCCCTGGCACTGTAGGCCTGAGACTTGCCCAGTCTTGCCTGGCACTCCAGAGGCTCTGATCTCCTTGCAGCCAGAGTAAGGGTCCGGGTGCACCACACTCCGGGGTACACTCTGCCTAGCTGCCTGAGACCAGGATGCCTTGGCCCCCACGCAGTAAGGTGGATGGTCCACCAGCACACTCTGGGAGTGTGCCTTCACAAGCTGTGGATGGGATCCAGCTCTACCGGGTCCCACAACGAAGCGCAACCCACCAGGGGAATGCCCAGCCAGCCTCACAGGACACAGAGCCACGCAGGTCACCGAAGAAAATGACAAAATGGAAGACCAAGAGGCAGTCTCAATACCCCAGCCCACTGAGAACAAACCCAAAGGACACTGAAATGGAAGATAATGGGAGTCACAAAACTGAACTTTATGAAATGATAGCAAATGCAGCAAAGAAACAGCTCAATGAAGCTATAGAGAAAATCAAATCAGAAATAATCCCTCAACTAAAAAATGAAATGAGAATGATTATTAAAGAAATGTTGTGTGTATCTAAAGAAGAGCAAGATAAAAAAATAGAAGAACTTAAGAAAATGACCGAAACTTTGAATGAACAGTATAAGACACAAACAGAATGCATGAAACAGATGCAAAGGGAAACGCAGGAAATGAAAAACTCCATGGAAAGTTTGAAAAACCTCTTAAAGGAAGCTGAAGATAGAATCTCAGATCTTGAAGACAGCATGGGAGATCATGGCCATGAAATAAAAGATCTCCTAAATATAGTAAAGAACCAAGAAACAACAACTGAACAGCTGCAAGACGATGCCAAGAGAAATAACATAAGATTAATAGGCATAAATGAAAAAGCAGGGGTCAATACTAATGACCTGTGAAGACTATTCACAGAAATAATAGCAGAAAACTTTCCAAACATGGGAAGAGAATCTGAAATAGAGGTAACTGAGGCATACAGAACCCCAGTTAACCATAACCAAAATAAATCCTCACCCAGACATATAATAATAAGGGTATCAGAAATACAGCACAAGAACAAAATACTAAAAGCTGTCAGAGAAAAGAAACACATCACCTATGAAGGAAAGCCTATCAGAATCATGGCAGACTTCTCAACATAAACCTTTAAGAAGAGCTTGGAGTGAAGTATTTCAAATCCTGAAAGAAAACAACTTTCAACCCAGATTGATGTACCCTGCAAAACTATCCTTAAAAATTAATGGAGAAATAAGATACTTTCATGACAAAGAAGAACTGAAGAAATTTCTGGCCACCAAACCAACACTACAGAGAGTACTGAAAGACACTCTAGAAAGAGACAAAGATAGCCACAATCTTAAGAACAACAACAAAAGGAAACCACTAAGCAGGGCAAATAATTAAACAGAAAATGTAGAAAACCAACAACAGAAAGATATCATGACAGGGATGAGCCCATACATATCAGTTATATCAATCAATGCAAATGGTCTCAACTCACTAATAAAAAGAAACAGACTAGCAGAGTGGGTTAAGAAACAAAACCCAGCAATATGCTGTGTAAAAGAAATACATTTCACTCAAAAGGAAATTCACAGACTAAAAATCAAAGGCTGGGAAACAATACTCCATGCAACAGAAGCACACAAAAAAGCAGGGGTAGCTATCATGTTTGCAGACAATATGAACTTCAAACTGAAAATCATCAAAAGAGATAAAGAAGGTCACTACATACTTGTTAGGGGAAAACTTCAAAAGGAAGAGATTACAATCATAAATATATATGCATCGAACATGGGAGCACCCAACTATGTAAGACAATTCTTAATAGACATGAAAAACCAAATAAACAGTAATAGACTTATAATGGGGGACCTTAACACCCCACTGTCACAGAGAGACAGATAAACCAAGCAAAAAATCAGCAAAGAAATAGCAGAACTTAATCAAACTTGTGAACAAATGGACCTGGTAAATGTGTACCGAGTATTCCACCCATCAACATCAGAATACACATTCTTCTCAGCTGCACATGGGTCATTCTCTAAAATAGATCATATACTGGTCCACAAAACAAGCTTAAGTAAATGCAAAGCAACTGAAATAATTCCATGCATATTATCTGACCACAGTGCAGTAAAATTGGAAATGAATGACAAAAAAACCTACAATAACTGCATAGACACATGGAAATTAAATAATACTCTCCTAAATAAACAATAGGTCACAGAAGAAGTTAAAGAAGAAATTAAACAATATCTACAATTGAATGAAAATGCAAATATAAATTACCAGAACCTGTGGGATACAATGAAACCAGTCCTCAGAGGGAAATCTATAGCACTAAACTCCCACATTGGAAAAATGGAAAGAACACACATAAACAACCTAATGATGTACCTCAAACTTCTAGAGAAAGAAGAGCAAGTCAAGTCCAAAGCCCAAATAAAGGAGGAAATTATAAAGGTCAGAGCAGAAATTAATGCAATTGAAACTAAGAAAACAATATAATTAATGAATCAAAGAGTTGGCTCTTTGAAAGAATAAATAAAATTGATAAACCCTTAGCCAACCTTATCAAAAAGAGGAAAGAAAAAACTCAGATTCATGCAATAAGAAATAAAAAGGGTAAAATCACTACAGACCCAGTGGAAATACAGAAGATCATCAACACCTACTTCAAAAACCTTTACTCACATAGATTCAATAACACAGAAGAAATGGACAGATTCCTAGAAACCTATGAATTAACTAAGCTGAATCAAGAAGATGTAAAGCTGCTGAATGACCCAATTTCAGCTAATGAAATTGAAAATGTAATTAGGACCCTACCAGCAAAGAAAAGCCCGGGCCCTGATGGATTCACCGCTCAATTCTACCAGAAATTTAGGAAGACTGAATGCCAACACTCCTCAATCTCTTCAATGAAATTGAAAGGGAAGTAAGTCTCCCTAACCCATTCCTGGAAACAAGTATTACCCTAACACCAAAACCAGAGAAAGACCCAACCAAAAAAGAAAATTACAGGCCAATCTCCTTTATGAACATAGACGCAAAAATCCTCAATAAAATACTGGCAAATAGAATACAGAATGTTATCAGAAAGATTATATACCATGATCAAGTGGGATTCATCCCAGGAATGTAGGGATGGTTCAACATACACAAATCAATAAATGTAGCACACCATATCAACAGGGCCAAGGACGAGAACCACATGATCATCTCAATAGATGCAGAAAAAGCTTTTGACAAAAATCTACACCCACTCATGATAAAAACCCTACAGAAAATCGGAATAGATGGTCTCTACCTCAACCTGACAAAAGCCATATGTCATAAACCAGCAGCCAACATCTTACTGAATGGAGAAAAACTGAAAACTTTCAACCTAAAATCAGGAACAAAACAAGGATGTCCATTATCACCACTCCTATTCAGTATAGTTCTGGAAATATTAGCAAGAGCAATTAGACAAGAGAAAGAAATAAAGGGAATAAGGATAGGAAAGGAAGAAGTGAAATTATCATTATTTGCAGATGATATAATACCCTACATAGAAGACCCCCAAAAATCCATTAGAAGACTTCTTGAAGTAATAACCAAATTCAGTAAGGTTGTTGGATACAAGGTGAACACTCAAAAATCAATAGCATTCCTGAACACAAACAACAAAGTCACTGACAGAGAAATAAGGGAAACCACACCCTTCACTATAACATCCAAAAAAATGAAATACTTAGGAATCAATCTAACTAAGGAAGTAAAAGATCTATACAGTGAAAATTACATTACTCTAAAGAAGGAAATCAAAGAAGATTTCAGAAAATGGACAGATATTCCCTGTTCATGGATAGTGTCTTAGTTACTTTTCGCTCGTTGCCGAGACAAAATACCTGACGCCCAAAGTTAGGGAAGGAAAGGTTTATTCTTACTGTTTCTCGGGAGTTTCAGTCCATAAAGTGGGTTCCAAGGCAGCATGGGATGACGGGGCTACAGTTCATGGCGGCTGCAAGCCGCAATCCGCGCTGGCGAGAGAGAGGGCGGAAGCCGGGAAGCAAGCAAGAGGAAGACCCGCCTTCCCTTATACTGTATCTCAGCTCCACCCCTGGGCGGGTGTAGCAGTCACGTCATTAATCCTGGTGCTAGACAACAAACTGATCACAA
>RJWM01043839.1:0-13580 GCA_004363535.1 Dasyprocta punctata | reverse complement strand
TCTTGATAAGTGGCATGAAATTAATATTAATTAACATATGTCTCACTTTGACTAGGTCTTAAACATCCAGCAGAAAAGTATAACCATAAGGAAGAAAGTTGTCTGCAAGTCCTCCAAGCACAGCTCCTCCAGCTTGAGCTAAACACCCACGGATTACAACTACAAAAACAGACACGGGGAGACGTTGGGAGTGGGAGCAGCTGAGCTAGTGATGGTTCACACGTGTGGAGCTGAGAGCACAAAGTGCCCGAGAAAGACCCTGAGGACACAGAGCACCCCAGGCGAACAGGAGTTTGAGCCCTGCGAATGTGAGAGGCCGTGAGAGGTGAGCTAGCTGAGCAAAGGGGTGTCACGTGACAAATGCATAAATAAACACACTGCAGGGGTTGAGCTGTTCCTTTCCTCCTGTCTGAACAGAGGGCTCCACTTGACCTCAGCTTTCTGTATATTATCTCTTTTCTTTATTTCTCCATCCTCTTGCCATCCTTCCTCCCTGGAACTTTGAGAGCTGCACCAGATGGGGCATCAAAACAAGAAAAAGAAGAACATAATCAATATCCTTGATGATTGTAAATGAAAAAATCCCCAATAAGATTCTTGGAAACAGATCAGTGACGATAATATACCTATGAAAGTACAGATTCCCTGTGATGGATGTGATCATTATGTATATGTAAATATTCTAATAACTTTAATTCAAAAAAGAGCATATGCCATGAGTAGGGTGGTTTCATCACAGGGACACAAGGACGGTTTGATGTAAGTAAACCAGTAAATGTAATACGCTGCCTAAGTAGAATCAAAGATAACCACATGCGTGTCTCAATGGATACAGGAAGAGTGGTAAAGTTCAGCATCCCCCCAGCCTTGCGAGTCGGGGAACCTGGGGTGCAGCAGCCCTGCTTGGCATGTCACGTGGCATAGGCCCAGCACCAGTGTGTGCAAGGCCGCCTGTGGTGACGCCCAGTAGGCTGGCAGAGTCACTGGGTCCTCGCAGAGGAAAATGTGCCAAGTTCCCTCAGCGGTGCTGGGCACAAAGCAGGGACCACGTGGCTCAGGAGCAGCCTGCCTGGTGCCACCCAGGATGTGAGCTCAGGCGGACAGGGCCAGGCTCGGCGGCTGCTGGTGTGTGACGGCTGGGCCATGACTGGATACAGCTGCTGATTAGAGTTGTCCTCTGTAAATTCCTGTCAGTTCCTTGGGATTTGGAAAGAAAATGCCCAGGGTCAAACCTCTTGAAAGTAATGAGCTCTCCAGAGGTTGTCCATCCAAGAAAAACAGAATTTTCTTGAAGTTTTTTTTCAGAAAAAAGGAAACTAAGAGAGCTTTAGATTTTACAAACTCTCAAGAAAATGAAGAGTAAACTTCTGAATGTGGAGGATCACAAGTGACCAAGCTGCTCCTGTAGCAGAGTCCTCGCCTGTGAACTGCGAGAGGAGAGAAAACTTGCTGCCTGGGACTGAATCATCTTGGCGATACTTGTTATCTTAATAGTGCACTTCAGGTACTATATTTTTGTCCTGGTTTTAAATATGGAGTGAAGCACTTATTTAATATTATCTCAAAGAAGAAAGAGGTGCTAAAGGATGAAGTCAATCAAAAAGATAAGGGAAATTGCAAAGAAGATTCTTTGGCAAGTTGCAAACTTATATGCAGCTGGCAGCCCTTAATTATTTCAGGTGAGCAGCTTCAGGATGGTTTCCTTTTAAATCCAGAGAAACACACTGATGAGCTTGCGACTCAGCCAAGACCACTGCTTAACACGCCCAGGGGGCTCAACCCTCTGTGTGAAGGATATCCACAGCAAAATGCACGGGAAGTATTACAGCGTATTTTGGGAAACATTCAAGAAACTTGCCAACTCCTAAAAAATGAAAAAAGTGTGGCAGAATTACCTTCAAAGGTAGGAGAAAAATGTCATCTGAAAGAGGAAGTGAGTGGAACCAACAGCATAGACATGGACAGTATGAAGAATTCCGAGGACCATAGAGAAAAACCTCCAAAAGGTAATGGAAAAAGAAAAAGTGACACGGAATTTGGTAACATGAAGAAAAAGTTTCCACGGAACACCAGTTATTGGATGAGAACCAAAGACAGACTAGATAAAAAAGAAAAGCTTCTGGGATTCACTGGAGAGTCCTCCTGAAGTAATCCCTAAGTGTGCTTCTGAAAGTGACTGTGGAAGAACCTTACAGAAGAAATCGAGAGTTAAATTGGTTAAAGTGCAATGAAGCAACCCAGCATTCTTTCTAAGTTTTGTAGTCTGGGAAAACTAACAACAAACCAAGGACCCAAAGAACAATCCAAAGAAAACGAGTATGATCTCGAAGAGAACTTGGGGAAGTACGAACGTGGTAGTACAGTGAGTGGTTGTGGACTCGAATCTCCAGAAAATACCAAACCTGTAGATGCTGATGAAGTTATGCCTGTAAACAAAGGTGCGGAGCAGATAGGTTTTGAACTAGCGGAAAAATTATTTCAAGGTCAGCTGGTATTAAGGACTTATTGCTTGGAATGTGAAAGTTTAACAGAAGGAAAAATTTCCCAGGACATCAGTGTGCCAGTACAAGAATATGAACTTTCCAAAGTAGAGGAGAGTTCTGAAATTTCTCCAGAGCCAAAAACAGAAACGAAGACCTTGAGATGGGCAGTTTCACAGCTTGCTTCAGTGGAGAGGATTGTAGGAGAAGATAAATATTTCTGTGAAAATTGCCATCATTATACTGAGGCTGAGCAGAGTCTTCTATTTGACAAAATGCCTGAAATTATAACCGTTCATTTGAAGTGATTTGCTGCTAGTGGCTTGGAGTTTGGTTGTTGTGGCTGTGGACCTTCCAAGATCAACACCCCCTCCCTGATCCCCCAGAAGCTGTCACTAGAAGAGTGGAGTGGCAGCCAACTAATGACAGCTATGAGTTATTTGTTGTTGTAATGCACAGTGGCGTTACAGTTAGCAGTGGGCATTACACTGCTTCTGTTAAAGTCACCAACCTCAGCAGCTGAGAACTAGATAAGGAGAGTTTTGTGTTTGACCAGATGTGTGAGCCAGAGCCACTGAGTGAGGAGGAACCTAGGGGTGCATTTGAAAATTATGATAATGAAGAACTGCTGATGAGAGCTGGTGGAAATACACAACCAAGTAAAGTTTTGAACAGAAAAACGTAGAAGCTATTGGACTTCTTGGAAGACACCAGAGCAAAGCAGATCATGAGCTCTACAACGAAGTGTCTGATCTTGGTGAGCCTGCCCGTACCGCATCTGCTGAAGGTACAGGTTCTGAGTACTAAAGGGACCCACCAAGCGGACAGGAGCAAAGGTTCCAGGGACCACATAGGCATTTACATGAGTGAATTTGAGAACAAACTTTCCTGTGTAGTGCAGTTTAAAAGCGTTTGAGGGGAAGTGGTTGGCTTTTGATGATTCTGAAAAAGTTACTGAAGAGAAGGGCTTTTTGAATTCTCTTTCCCCTTCTACATCTCCCACGTCTTATCCTTACCTGTTATTTTATATGAAATTATAGAGTGAGTGTATTTTCCCTGAGTATATATTAAACTGGCCTGGCCAACATGGGTATAAAGTTGATTACAGTAAACAGTCTTTTAGCTTATCTCTTTTTTGGGGGGAGGAGTACCAGGAATCAAACTGAAGACCTTGTGCTTGCCAGGCAGGTGCTGTGCCACTGAGCTGTATCCCTGGCCCCGGCTTATCTTTTAAAGTTATTGGATATTATGGGTTTCTCTAGGTTTTTATTTAATAGTGAGATTTGAAATACTGGAAAACCATGATAATTTTTAGAATTCATTTTCCTTCATAGAGACAAGTGATGTGTTAGCTCTTGAGAACAAATTTCTATAAGTTCTTAATTGAATTAACCAAAATGGAAGCAGTTTGGAAGTCTTTTGGATTTACACCAGTCTTTTTTGCTTGCTTTTTAAAATAAAGTGCTTGAATTTGTGTTCTAAAAGAAAATTCAACATGCCTTCACGATAAAAACCTTGAAGCAAATCAACATAAAAGTAGATTTGCTCGGACTTATAAAATGGTACGATAAACCTGTAGCCAGCATCATGCTGCGCAGGAGGTCTGAGAAGGGCACTGCTGTGGCCACTGGCTGCTCTCAGCATCTCTGGGGCACCAGCTCTTGTTTGGGCACAGCCTGGAGAGCCACAGAGCCCTGGAAATGCAGTGGAGCCAGGGAGTCAGTCTTTGGTGTCTCTAGCATCCCTTCCTTTGTCTTCTTCCCTGTCCCTCCTGAGAGGGGTCAGGCAGCACCACTTTTAGGTAAAGGTGTGACTTTTGGAGTGACTAGGTTATTTGGAAATACTGTGACATGAGTGGAGAGAGGAGATCTCAGTGCCATATCCCCAGGTAGGTCTGGGGTTGCCAGCCTACCTGCTGAATTTTCCAAGGGTTGTCTGTTAACATAGAGAGGAGGAGTCAAAGCGAGAGTAAAGTTTATTTGCAGAAGAAGGAGACACAAAGATACTCTTGAGGAGTGGGGACCCCAGAGCTGGGTGACCACTAAATATAGGCGGGGATCTCGTGTTTTCATGGTTTGAGGTGGTAGTCTCTCCCTCTGGGGGCTGTCCCCCCTGATTGGTTGATTTGCTGCTAGAGATCTGGGTTTCTCGGGCTAACAGAGGAACACATTGCAGCAGTTAGCGCAGACAGTGTTACAAAAGCACATAAAACTGCAGCCTGCATGTTGTTTACATTCTTGGAATGCTGCAGAGGCCATTTTTCTCGTGAACTCTAAAGGGCCCTCGTCCCTTTTCCAGCCTCCTAGCGGGTGCCATCTACCCCTACCTCCCCTCCTTGGGAAGCACTCATCCAGCTGCTATTGGGATTAAGGGTGTTAACTGCTCTGGCTACTTACACCTGAAAGAAGGTGGCAGCGAGGGTAGTGGAGGGTGTCTGTTGGGAAGTCAATGTAACAGGCCACAGTGGAAAGAAGATCCTTCGTGGTTGGCTCCATCTGGAGGACCATCTGCATTTTTACTTCTTTGATGCCACCTGAAATGAAAAGCACTTGAGCACATGGGCCAAAAAGGCACAACAATAATATACCAGCCAAGGTTCCTGACTTAGTTACTTTTCTCATTGCTATGAAAGAAAATACCTGACACCCAAAATTAAGGGAGGAAAGATTCAGTTAGCTCAGTTTGTAGTAGTTTCAGTCTATAATCAGCTGGCTCCAAGGTGGGGTGACATGGCAGAGGTGGATCACAGAGGAGAACCAGTTCATGGCAAGTGGAAGACTGCGAGGGGGAAGATAGGCCTCTCTCTGTCCCTTATATCGTATGCAGGACACCAGGGGTAGGGCAGTGCCAAACTAACCAGAGTCCTGATTTAGTAATCACACACTCTCAATCCCAGTGTCACATCCTCTAGGTTCAGCCACCTCTGAAAAGGCTCCACCTTGCAGGGGGTGGGGGAACATCTAGACATAAGCCCTGACAGGTCCCAAGAGGAAGGGCCTGGTGGATATAGAAGACAACATATAGAAGGTTTTGATTTTTTTTTTTTTTGCAGCACCGGGAATCAAACTCACAGCCTCGCGCCTGCCAGACAGGCATTTAAGCTGTTGAGCCAAACTCCCGGCCCTGGTTTTTTGAGGCAGGGTCGCACTATGTAGCTCAGGCCGGCCTTGCGCTCACGTTGTAACCCAAGCCGGCCTGGAACTCACAACGCTCCGCCTACCTCAGCCTCCCGAGTGCTGGGATTAAAGGCGTGAGCCACCACGCCCGGCAAGGTTTTGATTTTTGAAAAGACCCATTGTTATGGAAAATAGACCAAACATGGGAAGAAATTACACTGAGAAGGTTTAAGAGGCAGTTTATTATACCGGTGGGCTTGACTGAGATCTTTCCCAAAGTCAGAGCCCTGTGCAGAGGGGTTCCAGGGCATTTATGGGGACAGCAAGTGGGAGGTACAAAAGTCGATTTGGTAAATTATGGTCGGAGGGGTTGAGTGACTTCTTGGGTTGCTGAGGGAGTTTAAGCGTTTCCGGTTCCACTGAAGGCCATCAGTCTTACAAAGGCAGCAAAGACGGGTTACAAAAGGAAGAAACGTTCTGTTATCAGGCCTGTCTGCACACGCTCGCCTGGTTTTGGGGGCATTCTTCAGGGTCATTATTTAAAACTTAACTTCCCTTTCATTTCCCCCACTGTTAATCAGAAAAATCACTTTCAGAGATGTTGACATTTAAGGATGTATAGGAAGCACCAGACCTGAGGGTCATTTGGAGGGTAATACTGTTTATTTGTTTTGTAAGAAAAGAAGCAAGCCAATTTAATGAGTAAGGTGCTAAGAGTGTGAGGAGGAGGCCCACGAGTGGTCCTCATAGAGCTCCCAGCCACAGCTTCCAGTTCCCCGGGAGCTCCACTAGTGGGAGCCGCTCTGTGCTGGGCCTGCTGGTGTATTTGTCCTTGTAACTGGTGGTCAGTTTCCCTGACAACACCAGATCTAGCACAGTAGCAACATTTTTCCTCTAAGAACCAGCAAGTGCCCCCTTGTTGGGCCGTCAGGTCTAATGCCCTGCAGTTCTGGAGAACTACCATGGCTAAGGAATCAGTCCAGTCTTGCAGCATGTGAAGCACTCCTTGAACTGTTGTAAAATCGTCCTCTATTTTGGTGTCCAATTGTAAGTACTGTTGCTGGCCCAGTCCCAAGGCAGTGGCAAGCATGTGGGCCAAGCAAGCTGAGCAGGAGCAAACACAGGTTAGTAGTGGCAGTCATCTTGCCCCTAGGAAGACAGTTCAGAGTACACAGTCCAACGGTTACACCGACGTAGAAGACAATGGAAGTGACCTTACGAGGAACTTCGCCCAGAACCCTAGGATGGATTCTGAGATTAACGAGAGGAAGGGGACTAGAAACCAAACAGGATGGCAGAACACAAATCAATCAGGACAGGTGTTCTGATGTATGATGTCCGTCCAGCTCCAGCCCGTGTGGACCCACCAACTTCCAGAGTAACAAGCAGGGCTTTGCGTGCTTTGTCTCCTCAGGGTTGTCCTCAGGGGAGTTGATCCATCCAGGCAGGCTTTCCAGCAGTCGTCTGGGTGAGCTTTTTTGGTCTGAGAATGATGGACCCACGGCTGGATCTTGGAAACCTTTATCACTGTGGGAGCAGTCAAAATAATTCAGTAGGGGCCTCTCCAAACAGGTTGTAGGGGCTCCTTTTTCCAATTCTTAATCCCCAGGGTTACATGTGTGGGCAGGTGTGTCTGGGGGTATGGTAGGCCTTTTAGCTATATTTTTGTGTATTTTAGAAAAGGTCTTTCCTAATCATGTAAGTTGTTCCTGCAGAGATGTATTACCTCGCTGACATAGGTCTCACTAAAGACCCCTAATTTTGGCTGCAGAACTGTAAAAGGTGTATATCCCGTGGGTTCTGGTAAATGTCAGACCTTGAGGAGGGCCTTGGGGAGCAAATATACCCATGGTGTCTGAATTTCATGATGATACTTAATCAATATTGACTTTAAAGCCTTATTTTTAAAAGTTTTTTAAAGTTTTGTGGCTTGTATGCTGTATGTAAGTTTTATCTGATTTTTAATTCTTTAGTCAGTTTATGGGTTATTTCTGCCACAAATGTGGGCTCATTATCTCTGCCAATGGTTAGGGGCATCCCATATCTGGGGATAATTTCTCTTAGTGGCTTAGACTTCAAAATGGCTTTTTCCATTTTAGTGGGAAATGCCTCTAGCCACCTGGAATAAGTATAGATGAGCACCAGGTGATATTTGTAGCCACTACATAGCTTGACCTCTGTAAAATCTACTTGTAGGTCTTCAAAAGGGGAAAGTCCAGCATGCTGGATCCTGGGTGGGGGTCTAGGCCCTGATGGGAGTTCAGTCCTTGTACAGACTTGATAGCTCTGATTAACAGAGGTGCAGATCAAAGCTAACTTTGGAATATAATAATAGCAGCTTAGAAGCTGACTCGTAGCAGTTTTCCTTCCTTGGGTGATACCATGATGGCGTTTTACCTGGGCATAGGCCTGATTTTGAGGCACTATCATTTGATTGTCTGGTAAAGTTCAGGCACTTTTTGGGCCCCTGGGGGACCCTTCCTGTTGTGTCCATTTGATTTTTTTCTTTGGAGTAGTGAAGGGGCCCACTGTGGAGACTTAGGACAGTTTTAAGGGCTATTTTATGTAGGGTTTTCGGGTTTTGTTTCTGGTCGTTTGTTTGCCAGGCAGAGTCCTCAGCTGCCATTTTTGGAGCCTTATCAGCTTTGCGATTTTCAAGGGCGACAGTGTCCTTCGCCTTTCGGTGCCCTTTACAATGGATGACAGTGACTTTCTTAGGCTTTCACACTGCAGCCAGGAGTTGAACAATTTTGTATTTGTTTTTAATTTGTTTCCCCTATTCTGTGAGAAATCCATTTTCCTTTACAACATTACATGGACATGAACCGTGGCAGAAGCATACCTTGAGTCGGTGTCGTTCTTTCTTTCTTTCCTTTTTCCCAGTTTAGAGCTTGTATCAAGACCATAATTCAGCTCATTGAGCAGACCAGTTTGGTGTTTGATAATTCTCCTGCCTCCTCAACGCCTACTCTAACCATTAATAATCATAGGTCAATAAAGCCTATTTTTTTTCTTTTTGAGACACGGTCTCACTTTGTAGTCCAAGCTGGCCTTGAACTTGCTTATGTAGCCCAGACTGGCCTCGAACTCATGGTGATCCTCCTGCCTCATCCTCCCAAGTGCTGGGATTACAGGCGTGCACCACCGGGAAATAATTTCTACCCCACATGTTTGCTGGTTCCAGGTTACGCTAGGGCGGGTGACTCTGCAGACCCCGCAGTAATATCCAGTGGTTGGGTGATTTCACCCTACGTAACGATGCACTTCTTGATTCTCCCAGACAATCGGTTAGGTGTGGAAAGAATCACAAGACATAAACCGGCAGCGGCCGCACCACAGGGACCTGCGCGCCCTGGCGCCGCCTGCTGCCCCGCTCCCGACCTCCTCTTCGCTTCGCTTCTCAGGAAAGCACAGGGTGGGGAAGACTGGATTTTCCTTTCCTCTTCGAGGGTGGAAAGCTCCGACAGTAACGTCTCAGAAAAACAAAAATACTCGGTTCTTATTTATGGACAGGCCTGAGACGCAGAAGGTTTTGGGACTACTTAAGGTTTTTCTCCCTGCACCTGCCTCACTAGGCCGTTAGCTTCCGCCGCCTGCCTGCAGGCGCCTTACTAGTGCAGACGCCACTAGATGGTGCCAGTGTCTTTAGTTAGCAAGGACGATCCCTGGAGTTTAGGAGTCAGACGTTACTAAATGCTCTGCTTAGACCAGATTATCTTCTCCAGGCAGGGGCCGGTGAGGGGCAGAGAGGTGGGTTCACTTATCCAAGGTTGTGCAGCTGGGACGTATTCATATCCATAAAGCAGGGCCAGAAGCTTATGTTTTCTTTGGTTTTGTTTTGCAGCCCCGAGGGTTGTACCCAGGGCCTTCACGTTGGCTACATCCCCAGTCCTTTTTGCTAAAAAATCTGTAGAGGGGTATGCCAAGTCACCAAGCTCCTGATACTGGGGTTGAACTTGTGATCCTCCTGCCTCAGTCTCCCCGGAGAGCTGGGATTACAGGCATGTGCCTGGTGACCAAAAGCTTTTGTAACAAAAACATCAATGTTAAAAAAAAAAAGAAAAAAAAACTTAACAGGTTGCGTAGCTGTCAGTGGTAGAGTGTTTACCTAGCATTCACAAAGCTGTGGATTTGATCCACAACACCACACAGGAATAAATAAAGTGTATTTTTTTCCTGAAGTTATATTCTTGCTACTTATTAGAGGCTAAAATGTTTTTTGATGAAGTAATTCAAATAGTGGATATTTGGGTATTTCCTTTCTCAATATCTAGAATTTTAAAATTTGCTACACTATACCCTTCCTCCCCAGTTTTCAGGCCCAAAAGAGTCACGATTAAGGAGCACTTTTAATGAACAAGCTGTAATGCTCAGTGGAAAGGAATTCAGTCTTGTACTGAGTCAACAGATTCGTGTTGGTAACCTACTCCCACTGGAACACACGTAATAATTATGTGCTGTGCATCATTATAAATGCACCAAACAGTGAGAATTATAGCAAAAAATGTATTATACCAAAAGCTGTAGTTAAGGAAGAGGAATCGCTGCGTTCTGTTTTTGTTTTTGTTTTCGTTTTCTAGACAGGATCTTGCTATGTATTTCAGGTTGATCTCAAACTCACGGTGAACCTCCTGCCTATCCTCCCATGTGCTGAGATTACGGGTGTGCACCAGGCACCTGGCCTAAATTTTAAATAGATAAAGAATGAGACTCTTCAGTTATTTGACAATAATATTAATTAAGAGAAATACATTTTATCAGTGCAAGAAGTACTAAATTGCTATATCCTTTGCAATATAAATAAATTTTATTTTATCTTAAATTTTATTTTAAAGATAGTAAAATCCAACAAAACAAAACAGAACAAAGTCAATCAAAACAAAGCAGTAGAATTGGTACAGAACTTCAAAGCAGGATACTAGGAAAACAATAGCTACTATAGGATATCCTGTTATCATCACAATAGTTACCCATTCCATCAGGTATAGCAAAATCAAACCAAAAACAAAACAGAATAAAACCAAACAAAACAGAATATTGAATAAAGCAAAACAGTGAGAACAATATTGGGCCTCAAAAACAAGACAGAAGGGAATCCCCCATATTTGCTATGTCTCATACTGTCATCCTCCCAAGAGATGCTCAGACTGCCGGCCCCAGGCCTGCAAAATCAACCAAACAATACAAATATTTAGTTGCTTTATGTACCTTAGTTGCTATCAGCTTAGCGGGTCCCCTAAACCAGCAGGGTGCTTACTGGGGGTGGGGGTGGGTGTTGATTCTCAGCCTGTGCACCAGCAGGCTCACGGGAGGTGCTGACTTTTCTCTTCCTGGATCCTGTTGCTCTGTTTACCAAGAAGGCTGGCTAGTTGTCTTTTGGTTGAATCCTCCCTGACCCAGCATGGTGGGTTCTCAGGAGGTGCTGATCTTTCTCTTCCTGGAATCCACACCACTCAATATAAATCTTATTTTAAATTGAAAGAATACATGAATCTTTGGCTCAGTGGCTTAAGTGCCTGTCTGGCAGGCACGAGGTTGTGAGTTTGATCCCTGGTGCCACAAAAAAAAAAAAAAAAAAAAAAAAGAATACATGAACCGGAGTTCTTAAGGAAGACTTATCTCTCCTGAGCATCCTGCAGACTGACCTCAGCGGCTTAACCTTTCTGACTGTGATGAGAGGATACTGTAGTACAAGAACCAAAGTTCTCTTGGGCTCTCTTTAGTCCTCTTTGACAGCCATTCACTATCAATCTCTGTATTTGACTTAACTATTAGATAAAAATCTCTCTTCCTTGTCATTCAGGGTAGCTTGAGTCCATATTCCTGGGTCACGCTCACTCCAAAAAAACCTATTGTATAATTTGACTCAGGATAAACTATTTTCTTATTTCTTTTAAAGAACAGCCTGCATGGTAGGGACTTAATAATTGTAACGCCTGCGGGCATTAAGGGCAATATTGTGTGTCTGACATTTGGACTTAGACATAAAGCTTTGAGTCACAGTGGTCTAGGTGTGCAGTGTGTCACTCCAGGCGGGTTACAGTTTCCTCTCAGTTGCCTCCATGGGAGATGGCAGCGTCCACCACCATGGCCCGAGGGGATTCTAGGAGGCGATCTGTGAAAGGTGCCGGGTACACCAAGGGCGGGATGAGGGCTACCTGCAGGCGGCACCGTCATGACGTGACACCCGAGCCGGGAACAGGGGCGCTGGGCTGCTTCACCCTCTGAGACGCAGGACTGAGCACAGCCCACGCAGCTCCGCCACACCAGGCCCCGAGGACTTAGAAAGGATAGCGTCCTAGCCGGGTGTGGAGCAGCGTCCAGTGGACAAAAAGCCTGAGGAAGTGTCTCCTGAAAAGAATGTGTAAGGCTGGGACAAAGCCTGGTGGAGAGGCTGCGACAGTGGCCGGCCTATGCTCAGCCTTCAGCAGGTGCAGGGTCGCTGTAGCCCGAGCCTCGACTGCCCACGGAGACCTGGTGCAGGCGACTAGGTCCTGCGCGCACAGCAGCACTGCTTGGGGTTCTGCCCCTGAGGTCACGCCCCACGCTCCCGCAGCCCCGCCCTGAGCGGCTACTGTGCTTCAGCGTGGAGGGGGAGGAGCCGCCACGACCCCGCCCCTGAGCCCCGCCCTATGCCGCCCCTGAGCCCCGCCCTATGCCGTTCCTCGGGCCCCGTCCCACGTGGCTCCTGTGGTTCAGCGTGGAGGGGGAGGAGCCGCCCTGACCCCACCCCTGAACCCCGCCCTATGCCGTTCCTCGGGCCCCGCCCCACGTGGCTGCTGTGGTTCAGTGTAGAGGGGGAGGAGCCGCCCTGACCCCGCCCCTGAATCCCGCCATATGCCATCCCTCGTGGCTGAGTTCTTAGGTTCTCAGCGTGGGGAAGCAGGTGGGTGACAGTGACCTGGGGGAGGGCAGTGGGAAATGAGGCTCTGAGGGTGCGGGCTCCCTGTGGTCACTGCCTCCTGCAGGCCTGGAGGAAGGTGGAGTTTGGGGTCCGAGGGCTTCGGGTGGGGGCGGGGACCTGGTGGTGTCAAGGGGTGTGCGGAGGCAGGGGCGGCTGAAGACCCCCTCCCCAGGTGTGGCTGTAGCGGGACTGACTCAGGGGCCTCCGTTGGTGTGTACCCCGTGCTCTCCCAGGCGCTAGTAGAGGAGGGGAGAGTTTGGGCGGGAGGAGCATTTAGGGCCCTGAGAATGCGCTTGTGCACACACCTGTGGCTGTGTGTGCATAATGTGTGTGCGCCTCTCTGGGGGTAACCGAGTTACTCTATCATGTGCACGTGTATCTGTATTGTGCATCATTTTCTGAGCGTGAACCTGTGTGTGTGTATTTGTAATACACGAGCGTCCCTGAATGGAAGGCCGTGACCGTGTGTGTTTACACTGTCCGCTCCTATCCCTCTGCCAGAGACACCGATGCTGCCGTCTGCGTCAGTGGCGTCCTCTGCTCAGAACCCTACATGGCTGTATGCCATGTCCTGCACAGTTCTCAAAGTTCTCTGGGGGAAGGATGGTGAGAGGATGGAGAAATAAAGAAAATATACAGAAAGCTGAGGTCAGGTGGAGCCCTCTGCCCAGACAGGAGGAAAGGAACAGCTCAACCCCTGCAGTGTGTTTGTTTATGCATTTGTCACGTGACACCCCTTTGCTCAGCTAGCTCACCTCTCACGGCCTCTCACATTCTCAGGGCTCAAACTCCTGTTCGCCTGGGGTGCTCTGTGCCCTCAGGGTCTTTCTTGGGCACTTTGTGCTCTCAGCTCCACACGTGTGAACCATCACTAGCTCAGGTGCTCCCACTCCCAACGTCTCCCCGTGTCTGTTTTTGTAGTTGTAATCCGTGGGTGTTTAGCTCAAGCTGGAGGAGCTGTGCTTGGAGGACTTGCAGACAACTTTCTTCCTTATGGTTATACTTTTCTGCTGGATGTTTAAGACCTAGTCAAAGTGAGACATATGTTAATTAATATTAATTTCATGCCACTTATCAAGA
>RJWM01043838.1:0-13615 GCA_004363535.1 Dasyprocta punctata | reverse complement strand
CTAAGTTATGGTAAGAAAAGGGCCCACTTATCTGCCCATAAAAAATGTTCAAAGCTTATAAATTCCCTGAAACAGATGTACATTATCATTGGATTTGCCTTTCTTTTTGCTAGAGCATGCCTAATAGCGTTTCGGCCGCCCCCGGCCCCCGTACCCCGCCCCCGTTAGCATCTTGTCTCCGCGGAAGCCCGCTCCCCACTGGGCCAGGCCGACTTCAAAGGTCCCGCGCTGTCTGTGAGCAGCACTGCACAAAGTGGGAACATAGGGGCCTTTTAAATCCCCCACATTTAAGTCAATATCATGCCTCCCCTCTTCCCCCTCTCCCGGCAGAGGGACAGAAGTCAGTTACTCCTGTTCTGTCTTCCAAGCGCCAGTTCAGCAATTACCAGAGGCAAGAGAGAGGCTTCTTCCTCCCTGGCTCTCCCTGTCCCTGCCCTCTCTCTTTCCCACTTTCCTTTTTGCTCCTTCCCCACTTGAGAAGATATCACTCAACAACAGGGAAGACAGTGCTGATTCCAGATCTGGACAAATAAGTGACTCTCAAGGGGCCGGAGGTCATCAACAACTTCTACCGCGTAAGCCCATTGTATCCTACAATAAGAACCGCCCTTCCATGCCCATTTCCAACATCTCACTGTCCCCTTGCTGATTTTCCAACTTGTTGGTGCCTTTCAGGGTGATGAGCGAACTGTCCCCTATACCCTCCAGGCCCTGGTGACCCTAGGTATCTTCCTTGCTGCCTGCGCTCAGCCATGCTGGCCTCCATCAGCTAACCCAAAGTCCAACCCCCGCCACTTCAGGGCCTTTGCACAAGCTGACCCCTCTAGCTTTTCATCTAGCCAACTCCTCAGCTTTCTATGTGCATCTTGGAGTGTTCCCTTCCTGCCCTCAGCCCCAATCACATACTCTCTGTTCCCTCTCGAATCTCCCAGAAGTTATCACCATGTATAACACTGCCGCTTCTCTGTGACAGTTGTCACCCCACTAGCCTGCAAGCTCCACAAAAATACGTACAGATGTACTTAGTACTTTGAGGTGTTTGGCTTAGTGTTGAGCATGGCTTTTGACATATAGTAGTTGATCACTAAACACTTGAAAGTACAGCTGGACAAAGGACCCTGGAGATACAGGATTGGGTATGTGTGGACTGGGGAAAGGCCAGCTAGGCCAGTGCAGGGCCCCTCTGAGCAGTGAGTGACAAACTTGAGCCATGTTTTGCTTTGCCCAAATCTTGCTTAAAGGTCATTGTAACCCAAGGTTAGTCTGCCTTACCACAATTAACTGCACAGCAAGATACTCTAAGGCCAAATTCTTTCTCTAGAAGGAAAAAAGAAGGCAACAGGGGAGGAAGGAGGGTGGGAGGAAGAGAGGGAGGTAAGAAAGACAGGTCACAGTGAAATATTTTGGCCAGTTTCTGACCAAATCACAATCAGATGCTGTTTCTGAGAACAGAGTCAGAGGAAATGGAATTAGGTGACCTTGGCTAAGATGGCCAGGGGCCCCACTCCATCTGGAGAGGGAACCTGAACCACTTGAGGTCACCGGGGCCCCCCCACCCTGGTGTTGAGAGCCCACTGTTGCCCCTTTTGTCCGTGTCCCCCAGCCCCAAATGTCCCCAGAGTCCCAGTTCTCCATCTAGGCAAAGGCTGCTGTCCCTGTCCACTGGCAGAATCACTCTGTTCATGTGCCTGAGTACCAGGATCCCGTGGGAAGGAGGCTCTGGTGCCCGTCTGCGTTTATAAACTCAGCCACCAAAGATGCCCTGTGTGTGACAGCAGGCCGCATGCTGTGCCTGGCTGCGGGCCACATGCGAGGAGCTGGGAGTGTGTGTACTTCAGCCGCACAGCAGGCATCTCACAAGCAGCTCTCTGCCCTGGGCCCTCGGTTGAACAAGACAGTGCTCGGGGGAAACCAAATCATCAGAGGCGGTGACGAGGCTGTGCGGGGGATCCTCATTATTCGCAGGGGCTGTGCTTGTGAATCTACGCACTTGCTCACATTGATCTGTAACTCCGAAATCAGTGCTTGCCATGCTTCTGTGGTTGTTCATGGACCCACGCAGAGCAGCAGGAATTCTGAGTCGCTGGGTCGCACGTTCCGGGATGAGGTTGAACAAGGCCATGCTTGGCTTTCTCGTTCCAGCGCTCCTCTTGCAAACAAATGTCCTTTTCACGGTCTATTTAATGCCACTGAGCTTTGCGCTGATGATTTCGCAGCCTCGTGCGAAAGAGCCGTCTGGTGTCCCCAAGCACAGGAGGCTGTGATGTGCCTGACGGAGAAAACTACGTGGGTTCCACACGCTTTGTTCAAGCCTGTGAGATAGAGCTGTTGGCTGTGTTCAATGTGAATGGAACAATATCCATTGAATAAGGTGACTTTATACAGCAAAACAGGAGTTTGCATCGATTGGTTAATGACAAGGTTGAGACCAGAGGCTGGCAGGAATGTCACCCCGAATCTCCCTCGGGAGCAGAGGCTTGGTGTTTGCTAATTAATTCAGTGTTCAAGGCAAATTTAGGGAACATAACCACTGAGGTGGATAAGCACAGACATAGTCACAAACATGGTCAGCACTGGGAGTGCTGGGGAACACCAGGTACCCTGAGAACCTGGGTCTTGGCCAGGCCAGCATCCCTGTCCCCTGGAGCTCTGCTCTCTCATGTTTTCCTGGACTTGGCGGCCCAGGGAGCAAGACTGATTTTGGCTGATCTTTGTCAATGCCCGCTGGCTCCTTGGAAGCCTGAGTCCAGTGGCCAATGGCTTGTCCCCTGGGCAGGTGTCACACTTTGTGTTGACCCCTACCATACATTAACCACAGGTTAGATAACTGCTTGTCTGGGCTGTAACTCAGTTTCTTTGTTGATTTCCTGACAGCACTGTTCCGAGGATATCGGGAACACTGGCTGAGCACACAGTAGGTGCTCCATAAGTGGGGGATTCAGTGATTTAGACTCCTCAGCAATACTGGGGCTCAGCCCTTGAGGGCAAGGACAGTACCAGAAGAGGGGCAGCCAAAGATGGTTCCCAGGGCCTCCTCTCCCCCAGAGAAGAAGGCTCTAGGCTGTGGTCCCCCGACTGCCATACCTCTTTAAGGCTCAGAGTGGTCTCTCATGGGAACAAACTCAGAGCTGCAGATGGTCTCGTGTGCAAATGCAGGAGTTAGGGCCTAGAAGAGGACAGGAGCTTGTCAAGCCCACACTTCCAATCCAGTCTGGAAGGGAGGAAATAACACATGGAGCTTGGAAGGGAAGAGCAACAGGGGAAGTACAGTGGCCCTGAGCATGCGGCAGAGAGGGCACGGGGGCAGTGCCTCACTGGGGACTTGGAAGCCATGATGGGGCAGGGCAGCTCCATCCCTCGGGAGAATACCTCCCAACAGCAACTGCCGTTGGTTGATATCCTACTTTGTGCTGCGCTATGTGCTGAATACTCTGTGCACATTTAATCCAATCCTCACATCAGCTCTGTGTGAGGGGTACTCTGATTAGCTGCATTACAGAGAAGGAAATCAAGGCACAGAGAAGTCAGGCCCTGTAGCCAGTATCGCACAGCTGGTAAACTGCAGAACTAGGGTCTAAAGTCACTACTGCCAACCATGGGCCATTCTACCCACCCTAATCAAGCTCTGAGCCTGAATACTATGGCCCAGCTCCTGGATCCTGCCACCCTCTGAATCTCTATCCAATCCAAACGGGCAGGATCTGGGACGTCAGGTCCAGAGAACTTAGAGCTACCTCCTCCTGTGTCCACAAGAGCTACTGCCAGCACCCGGGGCGGACAGGGCAGTGCGGGCTCCCCTGCTCTTCACCCTGAATACCTCTGATTGGCAGCTCCAAGGGAGCTGGGGCTGGTGCCTTTCATTCAGAGTTCTAAGCGTAAGACTTTCCTCTCATGTTTCCTGTCTTACTGAAGCCACACAGGCCTCAGTAGGCCCACTTTACAGAGAAACAAACTGAGGCTGAGAGGTGAGGCCACTGTCCAGCCACAGGGAACCAGGGAGTCTCTGGAGCTGGAGCTGTCTACCCACTTTTGCACTTTGCGGGGTGTTGGACAGGACAAAGGGGGCTATGCTGTGAGTGAGGGTCTCCGGGCTGCACCCAGGGGCTTCCTCCATGCAACACCCATTAGCCCTTTTCCTCTCTCAAAGTCTCCCTTCAACAGGCTGCTTTTCACTGGCACAGCTGACCGACAGAATGAGGGAGGCCGGGGTCACGGGGGACAGGGTAAAGGGGTGCATGCCATCCAAAGGGGCGGGTACTCCTCGGCTCCCACAGATTGCTGCTATGTGGAAATGTGAGCCCGATCAGAAAATGTGATCTCAGATTTCGGAAATTCATTCAAAGTGACTACAACCATGATGGGTAAAATGTTACCCAGTGGGTAATGCCAGGTACGGCGCCAACACTCAGGGGGCTGACTCCCAGAGGCAGCAAGACACAGGCCGGGAGTGCGAAAGGGCGGGAGGGGCAGAGTTCCCCACTTCACAGCTTCTAGAGACTGTGGCTCGGGGCAGGACTTGCCCTGTGCTGTACACCACGGGACTGAGCAGACGCTCGAGCCTGAGGCCGCTCCCTCCCCAGATGGTCTTTGGCAGGCAGTGGAGGCCACAGGCTGGAAGAGGCTCGTGAGCTGGTCTGGGCTGTTTCGGGGACAAGTGTCCATCTGGACCACACCTTCCGCCTGGCGTCTCAGTTCTCCAATCTCTACAAAGGGAGGAATTCTTGCCCTACCACAGTAAGTTGCTCAAAACCACAATGAGTATTTGATCAAAATTTTCACTGGTTTCTGGGGGAAAAAAACCTAAGAAAACACGACGAAGATGTTTTTCTTTTAAATAAAGCTAAATTATGGCCTTCCTTAAAAAAAAAAAAACTATTCTTGAAATAATATAAGACTATAGGGTTTTCCCCTTCTATTCTCTCTCTTTTTTTTTTTTTTTTTTGGTTGTTGTTAGCACCCTTGTTTAGCAAAATTAAAACTTGGCAATGTGTTGCTTTCCCAAAATTTTATTTGAAATGTTCCTGCTTTGAGAAACCCCAAAGTCAAGGACACACAGGCAGGAGGATGCCATGCATGGACAGTCAGAGGTGTGAACTCCTCCACCCCCTCCCCTCCTACCTCCCTTCCCCTTGCTTCCATTTATCAGCCGCCTACTTTGTGCATACTCTAAGGAAACAGCACTGCCTCAGAAGCCCCTGCCTGCAGGGACCTGGCAGACCAGGAGAAAGGCAACACCAGAGCCAGGGAGCCAATCCTCCCACTGCCTGCTCTGCTCTGCCTGGGCACCAGCTAGGGCAGCTCTAGGAAATGCGGCTTCGTTGGGAAAGGAAAAGCAAGCCTCTAGCCTCGATGGAGGCATCCAGAACGCTGCCATCAGAAATGCCTAGAAAGAATTGCTTTGGTGGCGGAGGTGGAGGTCAGAGTTCAAGCAGAGGAGGGCTACTTCTTTCCACGCTCCGGGAACTTTAAGGCTTGGTCCTTCTCTGCTTGTCACACTGAGGTCTGAGTGACATTCAGAGTGTCCTGGACTTCTTCCTAGGCTTGTTCTGGGGCTCTGGCAGTTCCTCGAAGAAGCTTGTATCCTAGTCCTTCTCCTAAGATCCTAATCCCCTCCTCACGTTCCTCTCCCCACTGACGGGGAGTTGAGGAAGGGCCCTCAGACATGACCCCAACGCAGCCCCTCATGGTAGCTCCACAAGCTCGGAGCCAAGTTGGCTTTTCAGCAAGGCAGGACCACACTTGCCGAGGCTGGCCTTGGCCCAGGGCCGAGGACACGTGTGAAGGTTGGAGAGTGAGGTTTTCAAGAGTTTGCGCCTATCTCCCTAGTGCCGGGGAGGGCAGACTGTGTGGCCCCTGCACCAGGGCTCACTCAGACCACCCTAACTGCAGGACAGCCTGTCTCAGTAAATCTGGCTCTCTTAGGGGTCTGTGGCTTTAGGATAAGGGAGGGTGCATGTTATGGGACTCTCCAGTCTTGTCCCCTGGCAATCGTGGCCACTTGCTCCAACATCCATGAAGTATTTGGATTCCCAGGAGGGGCAGGGGTCTGCCTCCCATACCAGTTAGTGCACATCCTCGAGGCAGTCCCTGGGCCACCATCCTGCTTGTGCCAAGGTGTGGGCCTCATGGGTCCCCAGACCAATGGGCCTAACTGCAGTAGCTTTTTCTGGGAGTGAGAAGTGCATCAAAAGCACCCCTCCCTGCACTCCATCGGGCTCTGCCTGCCTCTGCCCCTGCCAACAAGCTGGCCTGGGCCAAATCCTTGCCTGGCGGGGGTGGGGGTCACTGGTGGAGCAGGGATCCTCTTGCCTCTGCCAGGGTTGTGAGTTAATAGCATTGTTCTATGTGACAGAAGGCAGGGGGAAGAGGATCCTGCCTACATGACTAGCTAGCTGGGGATGGGTACCAAGGCCGGGCTCTGCTAGTCCTTCCACGGGGCCTCTGCTGCTAAGATGGCTTACGTTCATGTCTCCTCATGCTGGAGGAAGATGCAGGGTCTAGGAAGCCTTCTGCTATCAGGAAAGTCAGAGTTGGCAGCCCTGAGAAGAAGGCTTAGTTAGGTTCAAAGGTCTGCTGCTGAGGGAGATGACGGGACCAAGAACCAGACCAGACCCCCCAAAGCTGTGACTATGGGATGGGATAAAAGTTTGATGCCTTGGAAAGGAGTCCTAAGCATGGCTTTTAGGAGCCAATCAAGCTGGTGGCCGACCCATCTGTGTTCACTCAGCCCTGCACATGCCTGGGGGAGTGGAGGCAGCGGCAGGAGGGCTGGGTGAGACTGGACGAACAGCAAGCAGCCCTGGGGCCTAGGGAAGCACACAGTCCCCGGTATCTGCTGCATGGACAGCAGCCCCATCTTCCAGGAGGAGCTGAAGGTGTTGGGTAGGCATTCTCAGCCGGCTGGCTCTGAGCACATTTTAGGGTCCCAGGTATGGACAGGCCTCACAGCAGCTGGGTAATTAATGTGACACATCCAGGGTTGAGGTGCAAGTGGCCTCAACCTCCTCTCACCTCTGAAACTACCTTTCCTCTGGCCCAGTAATGATTTGGGATGACTGCTGAGAAAAGGAGGGAATGCCCCCCGCAAAACTTCTCCTGGTTGTTTGCTTTGCTACTCGAGCTTCCCCACCCCAGCCCCCTGGGAGAGGGAAGGAGGCTCTGGTTGCCAGGGGGTCTCCTTAAGCACACCAAGTGCCCTGAGCACCCAGTGACCCATCAGCAGAGATGGGCAGCCAATCAGCTAATGCCATGCGCATGTGTGCCTGCAGCCAGCAAGTCCTTCTCCTTACAACTCCATACCCCAAGGACTCTCATGCTGAGTTCAAGGCTCAGAAGCAGCACCTGTTCTCAGGAACGGGGGTCAGCTTAAAAACAAGATCATACTTCTCGCCCACGGTGGCCTGCAGGAGCTCAGAACTTCACAGAGCTACCTCTTCTCATTTGCTTTCCCTCCCCTGCTTCCCCTTTCTCCCTCCTTTCTGTCTTCTTTCTTCTTCCTTCAGTTTCTAACTTCATACAACCACTTCCAGAGGTCACTTACAATAGCATCGAAATGAAAATCACACTTGCCCTTGAACTCTGCCATTGTGTCGACGCCTTCTGTCACCAATCCTCTTGCCGGTGGACACTGAGGCAAGGCGTATACAAGGGCCCTCAAACACAGTGTGTGTGTCAGAGCCCAGGACGAGAGATGACTCATAGGCCTTCAGGAGGGGACAGTGCCTCTAAGCAAGAGAAGGCAGAACAGCTGTTAGGAGAAGGGGGCAGAGTTCAATGACCAAGGGGTAAGATCTCCAGATATATTAGGTTGCAGAGAAAAAGGGCACAAGTATGAATAGTATGCTGTTCCTTGAGTAAAAATAAAAGGGTGGGGTGGGAAGGGGATTAGGCAGTAACTACAGGGATTTCTTTCTTAAAAATAGATCTAAAATTAATGCCACAAAACATCAGCATTTGTAAATTCTGGGTGGTGTGTTTCGTTACTATTATACAATTTTCTGTTTCAAATTTTGTGTTTGGAATGTTTTCAAATTACAAAATTTATATGGGGAGCTATCTTACACAAATGCTTTTATTCTGGTAATGAAGGGCAGCTAACACATCAATAGTGCTTGCCAAGGGGACACTGAGGCACAGCTGTGGAGAGTGTGCTGGGCCTTGAACCAGGCACCAGGGACTGTACTCTCAACCAGCAAGCCACACCTGTAGGGCCAGGAGGCCCCAGGAAGCCAGCATCGGGACACGGGTGGGCTGGGACATGGGCAAGTTGACTTTTATTGTACACTTGTTATACTATTTGAATCTCCCACATGTACACATTACTACTTGGTAAATGATTTTTAGAAGCTGGGGACAACCCAGTTACCAAGAAATAACAGAACCCTGACAGGGCGGGGCAGGAGGAAGTAGCAACCTCCTCTCAGAGGCTGACTGCTCTGACACCAGCAGATCCAATGCCGGCTGGGTGACACTGCCATGGCAACTCTGGGCCTAGGGACCATTGATCCCTGTCTGCTCAGCACCCCTCCCATGATGCTGGTGTTGCCACCAGTGGGTGTGTGACCCCAGACAGGTCATGGTGACCAATCTGGGGATGGTCTAAGTCAATCTGTGTCTTTGCTGCACTTTTCTCTAGTAGAACCTTCTCTTCTGGTGTGGGACCCAGAATTCCACAGCCAGGGCCACTGATGCAGCCAGTCCAGACAGGGAAAGACAAAACCAAGACCGCGCTTCATTCACAGCTGGATCCTGTCATCTCAAGGCCGGCTCCCTCCTTTGCTGGTCTGGTTACACTTACCTCACTTGAGGTGGACTGAATAGGGTGACATCCTACACAGTGGTTAAGGAATCCTCTGGGAGACTAGAATCCCAGCACTACTACCTCCTGTGTGGTCTCAAGAGAATGCCTTAGCCTCTCTGAGCTACAGATACACTCCCTGAGCTTCCACAGTCTGCCTTGTAGGGATATCCTGAGGACTGTATTGATGTAGCCCACAGAATATGGTAACAACTCAAGCCCCACTACCTTCAGAAGTAACTGCTTGCTAACTACATTAATCTAACTCAAGAGTCCCAATCAGGGGATGGCACAGCAGAAAGCAGGGCAGTTAATGCCCAGATTCACTGTCTGCTCTCTGGACCCACACTGCCAAGCTTCTTGGCCCCTGGGCTACAAGTGTCTTCAGCCAATGTTGTCTCACCAGGACTCAGAGTGGAGAAGGGTCAGGATGTTTGCCTCCCTGGAGGGTGCCCATAGCTGGCTGCATCCCTCAAGCAAAGATCATGGCTCCTTCAGGTGTCCCCAGCGACCAGCCCAATCTGGAAGATGGCTTGCCTCAGGCCCAGGGGTTAGAGTAGCCCACCAAAGTGCCAGTCCTGAGGTTCTGAAGTCACTTTGGCAATAACCTCTTTATTCAACTCTCCTCAACTTACCCAATTTGCATATGGGATCTGTTGTATGGAGAAACTCAAACTGATAGACAGTAGTCTTTTTCCTGGTCTCCCAGGTCCTGGCCAGACAAAACCCTACTCTGTGGAGGACAGTTCTTTAGGATCCCAACTCTGACCATCATCCCCATCCCTCTGAGCTTCTGCACCCTGGCAGGTCTCTCCAAAATCTGCAGACTCCAAGCCCTGAGAAAGGTCCTCCAAGGAGATGCAAGTGGCTATTTGCATCCGATGGCCATCGGCCCCATAAGCAAGCACACAGGGTCACACCTGGGCTCAGGAAACACCTAGAGAAGCAGACCACTGGTTCTGCACATCAGCAGAGATACCTGAGAGGATATTTATGAAAAGGTACAGAGACACAGGCAGTGGCATCTACCTAAAGCACAGAGAGCTGCCAAGAACCACGAAGGTATATATTTGCTGATGTTAAAACACCATGTTTCCATAGGCTCCATCACAACCAACACCACACGATTGCTTGATCTTGGAAAACCTACTTGTTTATGCAGTCGGTTTTCCCCAGCGGTTTCCAAAATGAGAAGGACAGTTATAGGGACAGTCCTTAACTTGAAAGAAGAGAGGAGAAAGAGGGGAAGGAGGAGGAGAAGTGTATTTTTGTGTTGCGCATGGCAAAAAAGACAAGGCTGGTTTGAGGCAAGAAGCATGATCCCACTGGAAAGGCATGAAAGGTGACTCCAGAAAGGACAGCTAAGGTTTTGAGTTTGGGACATAGAAACAACAGCAAGGAGGTCGCACATCTGCAGTCCACTGAAATCCCTGGGAGCACAATGCAATCAGTTAAGGGCAAAACTGAATCGGAATAACTAAGAGGTAGCAGCTGTTTGTCTTATTGGAGATTTTGAGGGCCTCCGAAGCTGGGCAGGGGGAAGGGGTTCTCCTGGAAGAGACTGGAGGGCAGAGTTGGGGCTGAGGGCTCCTGTGGCTGCAGTCCCAGCCCAGAGTCAGTTCTCTGGTAAGTTACACAGTCCCCACAACATATAAATTAAAGTTTAGTTCTGTGTTTCCATATATCTCCTACATGAAGGCTAGCTAAATATTAGTGGAGTAACAATAATTATTAATAACAATAATCATCATAATAACAATAATTAATAGAATAATAATGCCTTGGGTGTCAGGGAGGGTCCTTCATATGGCGGAAGGCTCTGGGGAGGCTCTAGGTCTGGTAGAAGTGGTGGTAATGGTGGTGATGTTCGTGGTGATGGTGGTGCTCATGTCTCTGGACCGCCTGCCCGGCCTGGCTCTCGTACACCACCACGGCGGGCAGCTCCCTCACCTGCTCCCTTCCCAAGACGGTGCTCCCAGTGGCTAGCGGTGCCTGCAGGCCCCGGCAGCCCGGCTGGTTCTCCTTGGCTCGGTGCTTGTGCTTCTTGTGCCCAAGGGGTGCCAGGCTGGGGAGAAGGGCTGGGCTGCCAGCCAGGTGGGCAGAGGGGGGCACAGCAGGGACGGTGGTTGCCAGAGGGGGTTTGCTTCTGGCCCCTCTCGCCACTTGGCCCACACCCATGCTCTTGCCCTGAGCCTTGGGGGACCTCACAAAGTGCTTGCTCCCATCCTGTGTGCCCCGAAGCCGCTGCTGGAGCTCCGAGACCTTGGCAAATGGGGTGTCAAGGAAGTGGAAGGAGCCTGGGTCCGCACCTTGGGGCTTCCGATGTGGGACGTGGATGGCTTCCGGCTCATGGGAGCGAGATCGAGTAGGGTTGGTGGTGCGGGGGGGCAGTTCTGACTTCTGGGCCACTGCAGGGGAGCCTAGGAACCAAGTCAACAGACATTTAATGAGCACTTTCTGTGTGCTGGGGTGGAACCTCAGGAGTCACCCTGCCCCCACTTCACCAAGACTGATAACACCAGCTGCTCTGTGTCAGAGCTACACCCCAGTGTGACCGTCCTTTGTTGCCTTGGAGGAAAGCTCTCCGGGATGGACCTTTCCTGTCTGCTAACAGGGAGAACTGGTAGGTCTGTGGTAGGTCTTCAAAACTGATTCTCTGAGAGAACTGAGAAAGAGAGACATGGGCAGAGACACTGATAACTAAGGTCTGTGGGCAAGAGGAATTCTATTACACAGAGAATTAAACACAGGAGGGGAAGGAGCGAGGGGAGTGAGGTTTAGCAAGAGTCCATGGACGTGGCAGGCTGACAGAACAGTGTTTCTCTGGATGCAACAGCTGCGAGAGGTCAGAGTGGTCACCTTGGGAACAGAGCTGGGCGCGTGGGAGGGGGCGGGGAACTGCTGGTTCTCATTATATCCTAAGCCTTTGAATACTATTTGATTTTGTTCAACTTTATGCATTACTTTAATTTTGAAAACGTTTTAAAATGTTACCTCCTTCAAGTAGCGTCTCTAATCTGCTCAATAAAAGTCACACCTCCACCCAGCCCAGGGGAAGGGTTACCACACCAGGCAGTTAGTCCAGCCTGTCCAGCCCCGACCCTCCCAGCCGACCCCAAGTGGGGTCCCTTACCAGGCCCAAACTGGGATGTGTAGTTTTCTATCCCTGCAAGGTCTAAGTAGTGGTTTCTCCTCTCGATGTTCTCATCCACGCAGTGGTGATAGCAGCCAGGCTGCTCCAGGCGGCTGTCACCCTGGAACCTGCAGCGGGGAAGGCAAGTGAGTGGGGCTGACCCCAAGTGGGGGCAGCCGTACAGGCTGCCAGGACGCCACCAGGGCAAAGGCGCAGCTTCCATCCATTCCTTTCTAGGTCTTGGGAGGGCGTGGAGGAGGAATAAACATCTCTTCAGTCTGTGCCTCTATTTCCCCTCTTCCCACAAAGACACAGCCCACTGCCTGGCCTCCCCGGCACTTCTGAGAGGTATGAACAGGAACTTCACTCTGAACAGACCCGAAGCAAAGGTGATGGCAGTTCTTGGTCAAAATGTGAGGGTGCTCAAAAACCAGGCTTCAAACCACATGCACCCACCATGGGCTGACGGCCCACCCCTGGCCTAGCTCCCCCAAGAGGCTGGGCAGCAGAAAACCATAAACAGTTGGAATTGAGGCTGGCAGGCTCCATGACATCCCCCAAAGCCCAGCACAGGCCCGCCCTCCCTGTTTGTGTGTGTGTGTGTGTGTGTGTGTGTGTGTGACTGCACATGCATGGGGCTTGGGGGAAAGGTTCCCTTACCCCCCCAAGGACATCTGTGACCTGTGTCACCTCCCTGATTTCCTTCTACGTGCCTGAGCACTGTGTCCGTCTTCAGCCCCTGCCTAGATCTAGTGGCTTTCTTGCTGCTTGCTCACTGGGTGTGAACGCAGCCCCTAACTTGCTGCATTGTATTCCTCAATTTCTCAGTGCTTTCCCTTTAAATAGCCCCGCTCCCCACCAGCAGGTAAAGTGATAACAGCTACTCCATGTCTCTCAAGCTCTTACCACAACTCTGAAACCCCAAAGCCTGAAAACAGAAGATTTTTGTAACTACTGGGCATCCAGGCCACCCAGGAGGAAGTGGAATATCTAGGGCAGTGATGGCAAACGTTTGAGAGATGAGTGCCCAAACTGTAACCCAAACCCACTTATTTATTGCAAAGTGCCAACACTGCAATTAGTTTAGAAGAAAACAACTCATACATTAACAACTTTTTGTCTTAAGAGAAAAATAACATGAGTACCACTGGCCCGAGGTTTTTGTCTTGCTAGGTGAACATGCACACATCCCCAGTAGAAGCACCCCATGGTGGTCTCCAGGCACTGACCAAACCCTCCTGTAATGCAGGATAAGTGTACCAGGATCACCAAATGAATCCAGAGCACATCTGGCCTATGGGAACCTACAACTGGTTATTTTTAAAAAATTGTTTGATTTGTGAATCTGTGCATCTGAAATCACTGGTCCCCTGAAAAGATCCCACATGGGGACTCCTCAGCATCCTTCAGAAGCAAGGGCACAGCTCGCTCAGGACGTGCTTGCAGGTACCAGCTGCTGCCCCTGCCCGTGCCTGCCGTACCTGAGTGGGGCTCGCTGCTTCTTCTCCCAGCTTCGAAGCTCCTCAGCAGGCTTGGTCTCTGCTCTGGGCCTCACACTCTGCAAGTCTGAGCTCCGCCCAACAAGCACAAGAATCACCAGTGAGCAACCTGCTCCCACCTGCTTGCCAACCCACCCCACCCATAGCTAGTCTCTGAGGCCCTGCCCCCCAACCTTCCCAAAACAC
>RJWM01043837.1:0-13594 GCA_004363535.1 Dasyprocta punctata | reverse complement strand
TCTGACATGTCAAACATACAAATGAAATCCATAACGTGAATTCTGTAGTAAAATACTTTATAAAAATATACAATACTTCAATTGAAAGGTAAATAGAGGATTGATCTTGACTATCAGTCACATTTGAAAGCAATTTAACATTACAATAAAAATACTTGAATTTCATGATTCTTTTACAAAGTGAAACCAGCAACTGACTTAACAAAACAGACTTTTACTTTTATAAATCCTGCTCTCAGCAAGCATTAATTCTACCTTAAATCACAGCAATATACAATTATAGGACTTTTGCAGATAAAAATGTATTAACACTGGGTAAAATAGCATCCATAATACACAACAGACTTGTTTCTAGGCATTACAAATTTCATTTTGCTTCAATTATTTAATCTCATGTTGTCCAGTTTAGTTTTGACACAATGAAATATACAACCCTTAAGACATATAACAGAAACCATAATATTCCAAAGGGGAGTAAGATATAATTTGAAAATTAGGGCAATATCAAACCAAGTCATGATGTTCATCACAGACTAAATTTATATTCTTTTCAATTCATTAAGTACATATTTTACTGTTAATAATATACTAACTCTGAATGGATTCATGTGTTTTAAAAATGATTTCACGATCTGTTCTATAAACTCTTTAGATCATGAATTCTTGTACTACCCTACAATACCGTTTTTTGATCAATTTCTATTCCCCAAACTTTATCAATGCTCCTTCCCTAAATTTCCTTTCAGATACCTAAAGTTTTTTTTATGGTTTAAGTTTTTTTTTGCTATAATTCATCATAAACCTAATTTTGTTGAATATGTTTATGTTCTCTTAATTTCTATCTGACAGGTATATGCAGGTTTTCAAAATGTAAGTATTTTACAACTGCACAAAATAAACATGAGATTTGATACAGAAATATATGCAGGCTCCCACTGTAAGTGTTCTTTCATGTAGTCTGAAAACAGAGATTTGATTTGAATAAAATTTGATCTAGATTCTGATGAGATTGGGTACGTTCAGGGTGGTATGGCAGTAGACTAAGTCTAGATTCGGAAAGCAAAAGCAAAAGCAAAAGTTTTGAACATTCATATTCCTAAATTGATCAAGTTCTTTTGATGTCTGGGGATTTTTTGCTTTCAAATTGTCATCATTATCCTATATATATTTCCTCTATGATCATAGTTATCCTGGCTAAAACATCTATTTTAGCTTTCTAAAAGCTCCCATGAGTTGAAAAAACAATGACCCTTTAGTCAAATACTGCCCTCTGCAGATTTGAGGAAGAGAAGGGTATTTTTGTGCCAGTAGAATTTTCACATCAACATATCCAAAGGTTCAAATGATAGTGATAAATTTGGTTTTGAAGATTTGAAAAAGAAAATCAGGCAATTCAATTACTTGAAAAGTGAATTTTTAACTTTTCAGAGAAAAATGAGAAATTTCTTAATGATAGCAAGAAAAGCTGAAGAAAATCCTCTGACAAGGGTTTTCTATTACTGATCGAAGTTTGCAAAAATAAACATTCAAAAATTTTAGAGATAGGCCAGAATGCTTAAAACAATTGGCAGTCATTTGCCTCATAATATAAGGGATACTAATCTGGAACAAAGGGAGGCTGAGGCGTATGGGCTGTGACTTGCACCATCGTCCACAGTTCTATACCGATTCTGATTTTATTGTTCTGGCAGGCTGCCCAGCTCAGTGGCAGCTCTTATTTTTTAATTCTCCACGGTGCAAGGGCTGTTCCGTGATTACCAGCAAATGCCATTCCCCACACCCCTCTATTGTTCAACAGCTGTACCGAGCTAACCAAACAGTATTTCTGTTCCCTCACTGCCTGTTGCATAGAAGATCCAGGTTGGACAGCTATTAAAGTGTGCAGTACCTCATACCCACACAGTTCTGTGTTGTAGAATAAAGTCTTCCTTTCAAGTTTGTAGATATTCAAGAATAATCACAAGTAAATTTCAAGTTACATGTATCAGTGGATCATTATCTTCATGTGGATAATCTACAATAGGTGGGTGACAGTGGTAACATGGAGGTATTTTCATTTTCCTCCAAGCCCCCAAGGTTCAGTTCCTGCTTCAGATGAATCAGGCCTCTTCCAGGTCCTGCCCTATCACACAGATTCCGATCAGTGAAAATCCGGAGTGATCTTCAAAGTTGGCAATTCCCTGAGCAACAAATTGGTCCTACTTATTTGAATTAGTCTGAAAAGAAATTCATATACCTTGGAGCATTTAAAACAATGAAAGAACAGTTCACAAGTAATGGAAGATAACAGCTGCATGTTATACCAATAAAAACAGATGAGCCAGAAGCTTAATTAGAGGAATTGTGAGAGAGATAGTCAATGGTATGTCAGCTAAAATGTTGTTGCTGCTACATAAAAATTTTTGCATACCCAAGATTATATCACCTTTGGGAAAAATGGAATATTACTGGTATCCAACTGAACATAAGACAAATTTGTAAAGCCTTGAAGAGTGAAAGCAGTCTTCCAACCACATATTTCACATAGGGGACGAGGTTTAACTATACAAACGAGTGAAATTTGAGCAAGATATTAGAGCCTGCACACAGATATGGAAGTAGATTTCATTGAAATTTGTACAGATTAGGGCAATCAGTTAAAAATTCTTTTGCTTGATTCAGACAGAAGTAATAATCAGTAAAGTGCAGCTTTGCTACTGACCCTTATGCCTTTGATGATGCCAGATAATGCAGAATGCCTTGGGTTGACACAGTCTGTTGCTGGTTTCTGTCACTCTGGGCCACTGCTACCCTGGACACTGTTGAGAGACAACTATATTCTGGATTCTGCATCTACCTGCCATGGCCATCTGATGCTGGCTTGTGCTGACTCTGTAGGTTGACTCTGCCAGGTGCTGATATCTGATGTTGAACTTCCCTGACTGCTGGTCTCTGGATCTTTCAAGGTTGACAGTTTCTACTGTTCATTGCTCTTCCTTTTGAAAAGACTGCGGTGTTTACACTACTCAGGATAAAAAGTCTAGGTAGATTTTAGGATGTCTCAAGGCCAGATGAGCAAGTGTATAGGATTATCAGAGTGAGTCTTTAACAGGACCCATGCAGTGGCACAGTGGTGTCAATACACCCAAAGAAACCCTGCAGACTAACCTGAGAAATGTGACAGAGTGATGTTTATACAGCAGCTCTAGGCCTGTAATTGGTCCAAAGATGAATCTGTGGTTGATTCAAGTGGTTGCAGGGCTCTAGATCTGACTCAGCTGTCGTGGTAATCATTAAGGGCCCCAGACAGAGCCAGTGTTTGACAGTCATCTCTTTTCTGGGACAAATGATAGAGCTGAAACCAAGGAATCTTCAAGAGAGGTAGCTCTGTTCATCACAGCTAATCAGGGTTTGATAAGGTTAAGGATGTTAAGAATGGACTTAGATTCTGCCGCCTTCAATCTTATCCTTGTCAGGGTAGTAGCTGCAACCTGTTTTCAACGAGGTGGCAGTAGCCCCTGAAGAGGCAGGAGCAGGGGAGGTCACTGTAGTTCACAGTCGAGCTGCACTGTATTGTAGCACCATGGAGGAGTGTGACCTCAGATAACTAGGAAGAACACAGATGCAGATTGTCCTAGTCCATGGTGGGGATAGGGGACAAGGGAAAGCGATGGGGAGGGGTGTGATGGTTGTTGGTCAAACCATAGCGCCCTCTGGGCAGCACAGAACGGAGAGTCAGGTTCTTCTCACAGATACGTTCTTACAAAAATAAACAAGTGCCGGGTGTGGTGGTGCACGCCTTTAATCCCAGCATTCGGGAGGCTGAGGCAGGAGGATCATTGTGAATTCAAGACCAGTCGGCTACAAAGTGAGTTCAAGGCCAGCCTGAACTGCATGGTGATAAACTGTCCCAAAAGTAGGGCCAAGGATTTAGCTCAGTGACAGAAGCACCTGCCTGGCTGGTACGAGGTTGTGAATTTGATCTCTGGTACCAAACCAAAAAAATAAATGAATAAAAATAAAAATAAACATACAAAGGGCAGTGATAAGCACCAGTGAAGATCTGTATCTAGATTTGCTACAACATCTTAGCTAAAATATCCCATTTGCTACCAAATATGAGACACTGAAAGAAAGGTGAAAGTATGATCCATACACAGGATAAAAGAAAGTACTAGCAACTGATTTTCTGGGAACAAGATGTTTAGCTTCCTAGCCATAGAATTTAAGTTTAAACTGTTTTATAATTATTCAAATAACTAAATTGAATTATATTTAAAACATTAAAGTAAGGTACAATTAGCAATGCTGCCTCAAGTAGAAACTATCAATAAAAAGAACTATAAAATCAGTCAAATGATGAACTGCAAAATAAACATCAGAGCCGGATGTGGTGGTGCACGCCTTTAATACCCGCGCTCGGGAGGCTGAAGCAGGAGGATTATTGTGAGTTCGACGCCAGCCTGGGCTACAAAGTGAATTCAAGCCCGGCCTGAACTGCATAGTAGGAACCTGTCTCAAAAAATAAGGCTGTGGATTTAGCTCAGTGGCCTAAGCACCTGCCTTGCAGGAGCAAGGTTCTGAGTTCAATCCCCGCTACAAATATATATATCTCAGTATTTGTGAAACTTGATGGTGAATTTGAGCTAAGGAAAGAATCTGAATATAGGGATGGGCATGGAGAGATTAGGCAAAAAGGAACAGTCTCAGATGAATGTGGGATACCAGTAAGTAAATCACATTTGAGATGGAAGTTTTAGAAGAGAATGGAGGAAAAGAGAAAAAAAAAATCAAGGAAAACACAAAGCAATTTTTACAGAAAACATTATTTTGCATAGCTGCAACCTTCAATAAACCCTCCAAAAGATAAAAACAAAGATAACCACACGGAGACACATATAATCAAAACTTGAAGACAGCACTAAAGGAAAAATTCCTGAATCCATGGAGAAGAAAGAAGCAACACATATCTGAATTCTTCAATGGAATTAATAGCTGACTTCTCATTGAAAATCATAGTGGCCAGAAAGAAATGAAATATTCAAAGTGTCAAAATAAAACAAAAATTAAGAATTGAATTAAGAATTGAAAAAAGTTTTAAAAAATTAAGGTAAAAGAAAATCAAAGATGAATAAAATCAGAGAAAATGTGGTGTCAAAAACGTTCTATCAGAACTACTGCAGGAACTCCTTCTGGCAACAATGATGTAACACCAAGCTGGGTTGATGGCACAGAACTATAATCCCAGCATCCTGAGAGGCAGAGGCAAGAGGATCACAAATTTGAGGTCAGCCTGGGCTACTTACTGACTTATTCAGACTGTCTCAAAACAAACAAACAAAATTTTAAAAAGTATAAGGATATAGCTCAGTAAGTAGGCCTTAATTTCAATCCCCAGTATTTCATAAATAAATTAACAAATTAATTAATTAATTGGACATAATGACAGGCAGAAATTTGAATCATCATGAAGAAAATAAAAAATACTGTTAAAGGTCATTAATTTAGGTGGTTATGGAAGACATGATAATTACATATTACTTATCTTTTCTTTTAATGAATACATTTGCACAAAAGAATACATACATAATTTTGTCATTTGAACTTTAACATATAAGACTACAAACATTTGATATAACATAGAAAAGATGTGGTGGAATCAAGGTGTTACTGGGGTAATAAAATGATAATATATGCTCACTAGAGTTCACACAAAGAATTCAGAAAATCAGAACTAGAAAATCAGGTAATACAACAAAGGTGGTTATTTTTTCACCTTTCTCTTCTTAGTTTCTTTAAAAGATGTAAATTCAGTGATAAGGACCTGGAATCAACCTCCAAGTAATAAAGAAGTATTGAATTAGTCAGTTTTCCTGTTGCTGACAATTGATACCTGATGCCCACAGTTTATAGCAGGAGAAGTTTAATTTAGCTCAGTGTCTCAGGGATTCAGTCCATATTGGCAGATGTTAAGGCATAAATATCAATTGTGGAAGAATGTTAGGGAGCATAGCAGGGAAGCAGAGAAGGTGAGGCGCACTGGAGAGAAAGATGAAGGGACCAGACACACACCGCATGGCTACACTTCCTTGACTCATCCAGAAGTATACTACATCAGTCTGTGCTGCATCCCTGCTCTGATCAAGTCAATATCCTACCCTAAACAATGCTCAGCATCCAGGTGTATGAAACAAATGGTATTAAAGAGATTATTATCACTGCATAATAATGATACTTGGGAATTTCAACACACCACTTTCAACAGTTCACAGATATTCCAGATGAAAAATAACCAAGAAATACCAGAATAAAGGTTTATTAAAGGCCAAAAGACCTAACATATTCATAGAACATTTCGTTGAACAGGTATAGAATATATGTAGTTCTTACCAACACATGCAAAGTTCTCCAGAAATAAAAATCAATAGGCCATGAAGCAGCCTCTAGAGATTTCGAGAAATGATAATCATAGCATGCTTCTACTCTATGCATACAGAAATCAAATTAGAACTCAACATTTTAGAAATGGAATACATGGAAACTAAGCAGAAACCTCTTGAATTACTGTTGCGTCAAAGAAATTTAAAATAAAATTTAAAACTCCTTAAAGCAAATTAAAATGGAAAGAACATAGAGGACATAACAAAATGTAGAATATATACCAGAAGAAGTAAGGGCAAATAGCAAATTTATTACATTCAATGATGAGAGAAAGAGAGTGAGTGAGAAAGAGAGAGAGAAACTGAGATTTAAAATATACCACATAACCTGTAGTTCTATGAGCTAGAAAAATCTAGAACAGAATTTGCAAAAGAAAATAAGTAACAAAAACCAGAGAAGAAAGAAAAATTGAAACTAAACTCATAATAAGAAACATCTGTGTCATAAAGGTTTTATTTTTGAAAATGTGAAATAATTGACAAAACTTTAGCCTGGCTAACCAAAGAAGATAAACAAACAAAATCCAAAGGAATAAAATGAGAGATGAAAAAGTAAAATACTACAACCCATACTAGAAAACTACAAAGAACAGATAACACTATTGTAAATATCTTTACAGTAACAAATTATAAAGCCTAGAAGAAGTAGATAAATTTTTGGACACACATATCATATCAAAATTGATGCAAGACAATATACAAAAATGGAACATACCTATAATGAAGTAAGACGTTGAATAATTAAAAAAAGTCCCAATGAAGAAAGACCCAGGATATGCAACAAATTCTACACAATATTTTAAAAAGTAACTACCACCAATTTTCAAGGAATTATGCAATATCAAAAGAAGATAACTGTGGTAAACTCATTCTACAAGTCAATAATTACACTGATATCAAAATTTCAACAAATGCAGAATGAAAAAATGAAAACTGAAGCCCAATATCCCTGATGAACATACACACAAAATTGTCCAACAGAATCCTAGCAAGTAGAATCTAACAGCACATTAGAGAGATGATTACATCAAATAAAAAAGCTTCTGCAGAGGAAAGGAAATAACAAACCAAGTGAAGATACGGTCTACAGATAGAGAAAAAAAACATGTGCCAGTTATTCCTAGGATAAAAGACTAACATCCAGAATATATAAAGAACTCAAAGAATTATAATCCCTGAGAGACACAGTCAAAAAGTTGGGAACTGAAATGAAAAGACACTTCTCAGAAGAAATACAAATGACCCCTAAGAAAATGTAAAAAAGCTCAGCAGAGCTGATCACTAGAAACATGCAAATTAAAACTACATTGAGATTATATCTTCTTCCAGATAGAATGGCTGTCATCAAAAAAATCAAATAGGGCCAAGGATTTAGCTCAGCAGCAAAAGCGCCTGCCTGGCAAGTCAAGGCCATGAGTTCGATCCCCAGTACAAAAAAAAAAAAAAAAAAAAAAATTCAAATAATGATTATTGCTGATGAATACAACTTTTGTAGGAATTGCTATGAAACAGATTCCTCACAGAAGTAAAATTAGAATTTCCATGTGACTCAGATAGTCTCCTTTTAGGTATATTACCAGAAGATTTAAAAACATCATATTACAGAGATAATCTATATTCCATATTTATAGCAGCATGATTTATAATAGCTAAATCTTGAAAGTCACTATACATCCAACAACAGTTGAATGAATAAAGAAAATGTGGTATTTACACATAGTGGAGTACTACAGTGTTATAAAGAAGGATAAGCTTCAGCCATTTGTGGGAAATGGATGTACCTTGATTATGTAGTGTCAAATGAAATAAATCAGATACACAAGCTCAAAAATCACATGGTTCTCTTAGATGAGAAACTCAAAATATAAACAAAGAAAGGTATAAAATAAATGATAACAAAAGGGAAACAGGACTTTTACAAAAGGCAATGGAAACAAGGGATGGAAGTAAAGAGAGGTAAAGGATTGGAGCGGTGGGAAAAGGGATGAAAAAATGATGTGCCATGTGTGTGCACCAATTCTCCATGAGGAATATAATTACTATATATTGCTAATATGTACTAATGAAAAATAAAATCTGAAAAAAACAGGAATGAACTGTACTCCATGACAGTCCCCCCAAATATGTGGTGTATATACATATATCATCACATGGGATTTATTCCAGGAGTACAAGACTATTTCAAAGCATACAATCAATAAAGATTCTACCTTAATTAATGGACTGAAAAAAATGATCATTGCAGTAGATAATGAAAAGTGACATAATAAAGTTCAACATAAATTCATGATAAAAATGCTTAACAAATTATATATATAGAAGGAACGTAACTGAAAACAATTAAGGTTATATACAATGAACCTACATCCATTCCAGCTTGGCAGCAGCTAGAAATACTAGAGAAAGAAGAGTCTTTTAACAGATGGCAATATAACAACTGTCAAATCACATGCAAAACAATGAAGTTCTGTGCACAAGCACACATTATTCATAAAAACAAAATAAAAAAGGATCATAGACCTAAATTCAATATTTATACAACTGTGAAAAATGAATAGAGGTCAATTGAATCTTTTTAGCCTTGATTTAAACTACAAGCTTTTAGATATGTAACCAAAGCAAAATAAAAAGGAGAAACTAAAATTATTTATACACACATATATTCCACCAAAATTAATAGACAGCATTCAGTAAACAAAAAAAATCTAGACATTGTACAGATTGTCAGAAATACTAGTATATCATATGACTAAAAAAAGACTTTTGTTCTCGTGCATAAGGAATACTTACCACTCAGTAACAAAAATAAACTGAAAATGGACAAAATATATCAATAGAAATATTTCTAAATTTGTAAAAATGGCCATTAGTACATGGAAATCTGAAAAACATCCTTAAGCATTTGAAAAATAGAAATAAAAACCACAATGAGATACCACTTTATATACAGTGGAAAGGCTGCAATGAAAAAGACAGACATTAAATATTGATAAAAATCTGGGACAAATTTGAACACTCACGAATTGTTAGCAGGAAATTAAACTATAAATGCTAACTCCTGAATATTAGTGTGTTGAGGAAGTACTCTTTCCACATAAACCTTAACTATTTTATATTTCAGATATTTTGAAAAATGAATATGGATACAACTTTTTATTATGTTTTAGGAAATTCTTGGAGATATTAAAATAAAAAGGTAATATAGTTAAATAATATTGATGGAAACTCAAATGGTGAATTGGAAGGAAAGAATTACCTATTGCTGTAATATGAATGTTTGTGTTCCACTCCACTTCTATTGTTCATAACTAACTCCCAATATGTTGGTATTAAGGCATAGGATCTTTGCATGGTAAGGAGTTATGAGGTTGGGGTCCCTGTGAGTGGAATCAGTGTCCTTATAAGGGGCCTGAGGAAACTTGTTTTCTCCTTTCCTCCCTCAAGGACAGGTATAAGATTTCATCTGTCATAAGCTTGACCAAACCAGAAAATGAGTTACTTGGTCCTTTTTAGGCTTTCTAGCCACAGAACTACCTCTAATATATTTCTGTTGTTTATATGCTCCTTAATTTATGGTATTTTTCATAGTACCCCAAACAGACTAAAATACACATAATAAATTTGTAGGAAACATGGCTGCCAAAATAATATTTTGCAGTACTGTGAATAGAAACTATGCAACAGTTGTATTTTAAATACATCAGAATTAATTTTGTTTCTATTTAATTGCAAAATAAACATTAAAACAAAAAATGTTGCAATTGTGTAAGTGCTACAAACCTAGATTCAATTTATTTTTCAGATTAATCCACCCTATTTTCTTCATTCCATTGTTTGTTTGATTAATGGCTGCAAAGTAAGATATGCCAAGTCAAATATAAGTAATAAATTGATTTATCTGAAGTATTTAAAATTCTAAAGATAAAGTTAGAATTGTATTTGAACTTTGTCAGGCCTGATGACTACACTTTCCCCCTGACATTGCTACTTTAATTGAATCTAAATTAGATAACTATTGTCCTTCTGAAGTTAATAAAAGACATATAAAGTATCAATGGATCATGTTGATTGACTTTTTGGAGTGTTAGATGTTCTGATATTCATGGGAAGCCCTGACAATTCTGTTATAGGTGATGAACTGCACATACTTAAGTTTGAGAACACATTATTCTCTATTTCAGTCTCACTTATAATTGAATAAATTACAATCCAGAGAGAGTAAAATTTGGCTGATTGGCTGATGATACACAGAAAGTGTCACCTCAGTTTTAACCTTTTCTAAATTAAGTTTTGTGAGGTTAATTCTTTAAATGCAAGGTTGATCGGTTGTGAAAACTTGAAAGAGCATTTTCCTTTTTAATGGGGAGCCACACCAAAATAAATACATACCAGAATATTTAAAAATGAGGTTTGTAATTCCAATTAAATTGTATCTGGTCTTTTTCATCTTAAAGCTAAGTATTTTGTGATTATATTCTGCCATTTTCAAACTTCTCTTTATTTTGCTTGTATGAATTTAAAGTGCTTATATGAGGTTATAATATACTTGCTTCTAAATTATAACATAAAAATACAAGGTCATTTTTGTAATCCATTCTTGCAGTACATAAATTTCACATTCCTGGTGTGGAGTTGGTATCTGTACAGAACTCATCTTCATTCCTTTTTCATCCCCTCTCCTTTCCCTCCCATCACCCTCCCTCCATTTCTTGATCCTCTTCCCATTTTCAAAAGATTAAATTCCCTACTTACAAATACCTATTTTTATTTTGCTCTTTATTTATAAATTTGGCTTCACTTACAAGAAAAGCCAGGTTGTATTGATTGAGAAGAAATTATGTAAGTTCCTTTTGTTACCAGGTTTTTTGCTAACAATTCATAGAGATTAATAAAGTGGTGCCTGTTTTATACATTTTGTGAGAGTCAATTAAATTGTGAGAGTCAAGTATGCTAGTAAATAGCATGCTTGGTGAATTAAATTTTCTATTATTATTTGTTAAGTGACGTATGGTGAGAACAAATGTATTTGTAAATTGTTTCACAATTAATACGCATTCAACAATTTGTCTTGTTTTGATGATATTTTATTTCTGTATTTTGAAATGATCCTGGCAACTAAAGGCAGTTACATATGGGAAGTGAAGCTTTTCCTTATTGATGTAAAGTGTAACTTTGATTTAATTTATTAACTGTGTCCATCTTTCTTAGAGATTATTCAACAAATTCTCCCTCCCCAAAATAAAATTACATATTTATAATCTTTGTCATTAAAGATGGGAGCACAGTGCCTCCACTCTGAACACAGTGTACGTCTCTGTGCCATTGACCTAATACTCAGTGACTATATTGTCAAAAGAATATAGACTGAAATCAGGGTGTAATATTAAAATCAAGTTTTCATTCTCTGCTCACCACATTTGCTCTTCTGTGATTCACCGTAAGAGACTATCTGGGGTGTGTATTGATCCTGGAATGAAAGATTCATGGAGGAGACCTGACCTGCGCTCTTTATGTCGAAGCAGTGCCACTCTGGCTGGTGTACTGAACAAGATAAAATGAAACATATGCTTAGTTTTCTAAGTAACTGATTTTTTTTCATCTCTATCGCAGCAAAAATCTGATGATTACAGTGAATTGCACAGTATTCGGTAAGGAGAAAAATTAAAACCAAATATTTTACTATTTTTTTCAGGGAAATATTTTTCTATTACTCTCTTGAGTATTTTTTTTTCCATCTAAGTTTCAGTTATCTACCTGTTTTATATCTGTTCGACGGAGATTGTAATCCTGTTTATCATTTAGCTGCAGTCAGATCTTTTTCATGAATTCAGCTCCCCTGGACTTGAGTTTTAAACTACAGCCACATTAATTCATATGTATAGGTGCTTTTGGATATAATGGCTGAATGGCACACTTGTATGTGTGTGTATTGGTAACACAGACCTTATGTACCACATGCATGAAATGTTTATGAAAAGTTAGAGAGCTCTTGATTTATATGGTGTCTCATTCCTTGTGCTTCTTTCACTAAGATGCTATCTCCTACGTGGTGGGGCTTGTGTATAGTGATGTTTTTCCTCATGGGTTGCTGGGAAAATGTGCTCCTTTCAGCAGATAATTTTTGCTTTGCTGCTCTTCATAACTCAGTTTTATCATTTGTTCATGGATGCTTCTTCACATACAATGAGGTTACAGCTAGGAAAGTCCATTAAAAATGGAGAATATTGTACTTGGAAAATGTATTTAGTACATTTAACCTGCCAAACATCATAGCTTAGCAACACAGTACACTGCGGAATGTGATGATCCCTGTGATTACTTGGCAGACAAGGAGTTAGACTTCCTGTTGCTACCACTACCCAGTAAGTCTCACTATAGCTAGCCTGGGAAAAGATCAAAATTGGCATAGTATGATTTTTATTGAATGCTGATCACCTTCATGCAATAATAAAAAAATCATCACGTTGAACCAACGTGTAAGTCAATCGTGTAAGTATACTTGTTTCTGGTTATGTTCAGATTGGTCAGGCCCACTTTGGTTTTATTATATATGCTTCCAAAGATAGCATGGTCAGGCCCACTCTGGATGGAGGACCTTTCTGAGTCTAAATTTTGTGAGTTGAGTTTGTCCATGAGTTATTCATTAGTTGGTATATCCCGCATATCAGCTTGGAGAACACCTTGACCCTTTGACAACATCTGGAAATCCCCAGCCAGTATCTTAACTAAGTCTGAATGATTTGTACACCACACTAAAGAAAAAACAAATAAAATAAACAATAAAAAGAAAACTTAAAAGATAGTCAGTACCCCTAAGTATAAAGGCCCCTATTTGTCTGAACATCTATTAATGACCTGGTTTAATGTTTTCAAGTGTGCGGAATGAAGGCAAGTGGCAAAGGAGACTGATGGCTGATCCGAGGTTGGAAGTGGTGAAGAGAAGTCGTTCATTTGCTTGCAGAGTCCACTTTTGAAACCAATAGTGGCATAATCAAGATTTTCAAATTTTATCATACCCTTACTTGTTTCCTCTACTATCCCAAACCAGTGCCTGATGATTGTTTACCTTTAAATCTCTGCATCTTATTCTTGGATTTAGGTTCATCTGAATAGTTGGTTAGAATATCTCATCTAAAACATGAGATTAACCTATGAACTTCTTCTCCCAGGTTAGT
>RJWM01043836.1:0-13612 GCA_004363535.1 Dasyprocta punctata | reverse complement strand
TTTAACTTCGGGTGGCCATTCCTGGAGGTCCTTCCTGTCTCCTTGGGGGACAGATTTCTTTTTAACTGACACAAAAAGTACACATTTTTATGACATAGTTTGTGATGTTTTGATTTATGTATAAATTGTATAATGCTCAAATCAGGGTAAATATATCTGTCTTCTCAAACAATTTTCATTTCTTTGTGGTAAAAACATCCAATATTCTTTCTTCTGGCATTTTCAAAATATACAGTGCATTATCATTGTAGCCATCCCGCTGTGCAATAGAATGCCAGAACTGCCAGCTGAGGCGGTGCATGCATGTAAATCCCAGTTTCTTGGGAGGCTGAGTTAGGAGGATTGCAAGTTTGAGGCTAGCTCAGCATAAAAACTAAACTAAACTAAACTAAACTAAACTAAACTAAACTAAAGTAGGCTGGGGGTTGGTTCAGTGAAGAGCACTTACACACCATGCACAAAGCCCTGTGTTCAATCTCCATAACACACACACACACACACACACACACACACACACCGAATGTATTTCTCCTAGCTGTAACTTAATTCCCACTGACCAATCTTTCCCTAACCCTCCTTCTCTGCTATTCTCTCCAGCCCCTGGTAAGCTATTTTATTCTCAGCTTTTATGAGATCAACTTCTAGATGTCACGTGAGTGAGATCATGTGGTAGTTGTCTTTCTGTTGCATGACTTATTTCATTAAACATAATGTCCTACAATTTGTTTTAATGTACAAAGTTTACCTTTCTCTCTGAGAACCTGAAGGGAGTTTACTAAACACCATAATATTTTCATATATTTCATTCAATCCTCTTAATTGCCTGTGGAGTAGATGTTATTATTATCTGTAATCTACAAGAGAGAAACACATTTATGAATGACCCAGTAATCTGCCTAAGGTTGCTGAATTTGTAAGTCTAGGAGCTGAGGACTGGACTTCTGCCTTCTGATTCAAAGTTTGCACCAAGCTAACGAATCCAAGGTGGGGAGGTAACTGGGGAAGAGAGATAGCATGGGAGGCAGAACCTCAAATTTGTCTTGCCTTTTTTTTAGGGAGCCCAGATACTAGAAACAGAAAAAAAAGTAAAGAAAATATATCAGTACTGACTGATAGCTTTAAACTTTTTTGACTGTGGCCCACAGTAAAAAAATACATTTTATATTTTGACCTAGTACATCATAAAATTATATACGGGACCAAGAGCTTTATTAAGAATGATGTACTGTGACATATTTTGTTCTACTCCATTGCGTTTCTTTTTCTTGTTAATAATGGTTTTGACCCACAAAATTGATTTCATTACCCATGATTGAAAAATGCTGCCTTAAACCATAAACTTGGTATTCAGAGACAAATTCTCATCCTACTCTTTATATGTATAAAGTGCCAACTGGCACAGAGCAGAACACACAGTATGTGTTCGCAAAATACTTGTTGAATTTCTGGGCTTTTAAGGAATCACTAGTCCACCACTTCAACAGCTGTTTCAGAAACTCTCCAGTTTGTTGTATGTGGATTCTAATCCTGAATCCTGGCAACCGAATCATTTACACACATCAAGTTAAAAATTGATCTCTGTTGTGAACCCAAACTTGTAAATCTAAAGCAAAATAAAAGCAATTAGATTTCCTTCAATGACCATGAGCCAAAGGCCCTGTGCTGCACATTGTCCTAGGGGACAAAGATTCAGAAACAAACAAGGCCCAGATCCTATCCTCAAGGAGCTGGGACAAAGTGAAGCCTGTGATGGGAAGCCGGAATTAGGGAGCATGTGATAAGCATGAGGGAGAGGAGAGAGGCGTGGTTCCTGAGGAGCCACCTCAAGCGTATATTTGAAAAAGTAATAGATGAGAGAATAAATGGAGGAAAGCTGTTTCAGCCAATGGAAATAGCACTTGCTATGCTGCAGCCATCAGACTTGATTGTCTTCCTTGCAACTAATCCCCATGCCCCTGGTTCCAATAATTTTGAGGGCTCATGGAGTAGGAGTGGCCACTAGTGCTATGTATCATTTAGAGAAAATTCTGATTAACATGAACCAGTCATGATGCTTCCAGGACCCCTTTTAGTTACTAGTTTAGGAATTGACATAAACACAAGTCTGGTCAAAGATTTGAGTGAAAACCTTCTGGGAGCAATCTGTAAACTAGGTTTCCTTGTTCTTAGAACAAGAAACTGTCTCTTTTATATGGGCACTTTATTTTGTCAATAGGATACTTGGCTGTGAAGTAGCCACCTTGTGACCATGAGATATACAACTGGAATAGCCAAATCACAAAGACAGGAAGATTAGGGACCTCAGTCCCCTTGGTGATAGCTGAATTAATCAGTCCTAGAGCTACTTTATTGACACCAGAACATGATGTCATGTAAGCTAGTAGATTTTTCTTATTATTAAAGTCAGTCAAGTCAGGGTTTTATGTTCTTTGTAGTCGAAATTAACCTAAACTGAAGAAAGATTTTGTGTTCTGTAGGGCAGAAATTGGAAGCAAAAGTCAAATCGCACTGTGCTACAAACTCTAGCTTTAAGACAGGATTCAAATGGCTGTAAGACATAGGAAAAAAAATTCAAGTTCCCTCTTAAATACAGATACACTTGAAACTACATGCGATGCTATTGTTTACCTCTAGATTGACAAAGATCAAAAGTTTGATAATGTTGAATATTGCCAAGGGAAAACCAGCATACTCATTTGTTGCAGATGAGATTATAAACAGCATAAGTCTATGGAAGATAATTTGTTATTAATTTTCAAAACTAAAAATGCATTTGATCCCAACAACTCTACTAGGTGTTTATCCTACAAATACATTCAGTGTGTGTGCAAATGGTATGCACAAGTATGTTACAGTATTGTTTATAAAAGCAAATTGGCTAAAAGCTTGTCAAGGACTAATAGAGCACACTGTTATGTTTGTGTTGGATTATATACCACCATTAAAAAGAATTAAACAATTCTATGTGTATTGATTATAAATATATCAAATAAATGGTTGAGAAAAGTAGTATGCATAATAGTACAGAATATGCTACTATTTGTGTGTGTGTGTGTGTGTGCAGGGGGAGGATATTTAAAAATCAATAAGCCGGAACGATTCAAAATCTGGAATGATTCAAAAGAAACTGATGTCACCAGCTGTCCTAAGGAGATGAACTAGGAAGGATGGAGGGTGGGGAGGAAGGGAGACTAACTTTCATAGTATGTCTCTTCATACTCTCTGAATTTTGTGTTGTGTGCATGTACTAGCTATTCATACTGATCCATAAATGGAAGGATTATTAACTTTTTGTTACCATAAGAAAATACTAAAATAATCAATTAACAAAGAGGAATGGTTGCCAGGTGTGGTGTCTCATGGCTGTAATCACTGTAAGTTTGAGACCAGCCTGGGCTACATAGTGAGACCCTATCTCCAAACAAACAAAGAAACAAACAAACAGAAAAACCTTTCATGTCTAGTAATCATTATGTACTGCAAACGTTTACTAATAAAAGTCAAAAAAATAGTGAATGGAAAATTCCAGAAATAAACAAGTAATAGGTATTAAATTGTAAAAAAACAAAAACATAAACAAAAAAATCTTTCATGTCCAAAAGAATGTGAATGAATGGAAAACTAGAATTTCTTGAATGGGACAGCTAAATATTATATAAATATCTGTTTCTTAAAATTTAAGTAATAGAGGCTGGGAATCTAGCTCAGTGGCTAAGCACCTGCCTGGCAAGCACAAGGTTCTGAGTTTGAGCCCTGGTACCAAAAAAAAAAAAAAAAAAACCCAAAATTAAGTAATAGATTTAGCAGAATCTTGGTAAAAATCTTAAAAGAATTTTTGAATATATGACAAAAGGAAGGAGGGAAAGAAAAATTCTAAACAGAAAAAACAGAAAACATTGGGGAAGGGCATGAAGGAGCAATATTAAGGAAGATGAACAACATCTATCAACAGTAAAAACCTAAAAAATAAAATATTGAAGTTGTGACATCATAATAGATTTTTAAAATATAATAGAAAGGTCAGAAATATCACCTAATTTTCATAAGAATTTAGTGAATTATGAAAATACTATTATGTAATAAGGAAGATTTTTCAGTACATGGTGAAGGCATATAACTGATCAGCAATTTGGGAGGAAATTTAGGAAGAATTTAGGAAGAATTGAGGTTCTCCTCTTAACACTATATATTAAAATTGACTCCATTTGATTTGAATATTAAATATGTCTAAAACTATGAAGTCTGAAAAACACTGTCTTTTGATGAGACAAAATGCCAAACACCTAAAGTTAAAGGAGAAAAGGTTTATTTTGGCTTGTGGTTTGTAGAGGTCTCAGTCCATATTTGGCTGGCTCCAAAGCATAGCAGAGGGGTATCGCAAAAGAGGAACAGTCCATGGCAGGGTACACAGAAAGCAAGGAACAGCAGCAGCAGCAGCCAGTCTGCCTTTTCCTCTTATCCCTTCCATGCTATCAGCCTTTTGGGTGGGGCAACCAAGAACTATGCTAATTCAAATCAATGAACTAATTTAGTACCACACACCCTAAATCTCCATATCACACCCTAGATCCAGCCCACTCTGAAAAGCTCCACCTATGAGTGCATGAGGCTTTTAGGGGACATCTAGATATAGGCCATAACAAATAGAATTGATTATTTATCAAAATGTCAATGAAAAGGTGACTCTGTACGTAGAAGCAATTGTACTACTACATAGAAAAGGCAGATACTTCCAGGCATGGTAGCACTTGCCTGTAATCCCATGTACTTGGAAGGTAGAGGCAGAAAAATTGCAAGGTCAAGGTCAGCCTGAGGAACTTAGCAAGGTCATTTCAAAATAAAATTTTAAGAAAGGTGGGCTAGAAATAAAGCTCAGAGCAGTCTGGGTTCCATGCCCAATATCACAAAGAAAAGAACAAAAGAAAAAAAAGACTGAATACTTGACTACTTTTCTTCCCCCAGTAAAGGGGGAACTCAAGGGCACTCTACAACTGAGCTACATCCATAGCCCTTTTTATTTTTCATTTTGTGACAGTGTCCTGCTAAGTTGCCTAGGCACAACTTGAACTTTTGATCTTCCTTCCTCAGCCTCCCTCAGTGCTAGGATTAAGATATGTGTCACTGTGTCCAGCTCAACTACACAGCATTTTCTAAAACAGAAATTTTATAGGTAATATCATGCTTATTAGGACAATGTATTAGAAGATATATTTACAATACACATGACTGAAAAAGATTAATATCAAACAATATATGCTGATAAGGATTCAAGAAAAAGGAACACACTGCTGGTGGGAATGTAAATTACTATTGCCATGATAGAATCAGTATGCAGTATGTCGAAAAACTAAACTAGAACTAACATATGACCAGGCTATACCACTCCTTAGTATTTATCCAAAGGAGTTAAAATCAACATAAGCCGGGCGTGGTGGCGCACGCTTTTAATCCCAGCACTCGGGAGGCTGAGGTAGGAGGAGTGTTGTGAGTTCGAGGCCAGCTTGGGCTACAACGCGAGCACAAGGCCGGCCTGAGCTACATAGTGCGACCCTGCCTCAAAAAACCAGGGCTGGGAGTTTGGCTCAGTGGCTTAAGCACCTGTCTGGCAGGTGCTAGATTGTGAGTTCGATCCCCAGTACCGCAAAAAAAAAATAAATAAAGAAAGAAAGAAAGAAAGAAAGAAAGAAAAATAAAATAAAATCAACATATGATTCACAGTATCATCGCATAATTCACAATAATCAAGATACAGAATCAGCCTAGGTATTTGTCGATAGATAAATGGGTTTTAAAATGGCATACACACCGTGGAATATTATTAAGCCACAAAAAGAATAAAATTATGCCATTTGCAAGAAAATGGATGGAACTGGATATCACCATGTTGAATAAGCCAGATTCAGAGAGACAAGTTTTGTACATTTTTCATAATATGTAGAATCTAGGAGAAAAACATTGATGACATGAAAGTAGAAAAGAAGACGGGTATGGCAGCACATGCCTATAATCCCAATCCTCCTGCCTCAGCCTCTTGAGTGTTGCTGTGAGTTCAAGGCCAGCCTTGGCTATGTTTGAGTTCAAGGCCAGCCTCAACTGCATAGCAAGACAGTGTCTCAAAAAAACAAAATAAACGACTACCCAAAAAATTTAAGGAAGGGAGACTAGTAGACAAGAGGAACAGGACCAAAAGAAAGTGTAGAGGGAGGAAGCAAAGGATAATAGAGATGGAGCCAATCAAAATGTTATATGAAAATGCCAAAATGAAACCCAATATTTTGTAAAATTAATATGCACTAATAAAAAATAACGTATATGTATATTGGAGCTGGGCACGGTGGCACATGACTATAATCCCACACTGTAAGAGGCTGAGGCAAGAAGATCACAAGTTTGAACACAGCCTTGGTGATTTAGTGTCTTTGCAAGACTTTGTCTCAAAATAAAAAATAAAAACGGCTGGGGATATGAAAGCCCTGGGTTCGATCTCCAGTACTGAAGAAACAGTTTTACAAAAGAATAAATAATAAGCACATAAAAATAATCAGTAGTAGCAGTTATCAAAGAGAAGTAGATTGAAAGACAGCATGTTATTTGTTTCACTATATTAACTAAATCAACTTCATTCAATAATTCTTTGACTAAATTAAGTCCTCCCAAAATAAAACACAAATTTCCAAATCTAGAATCAGTAATACTGGCACCTATATTTATTATGGATATACTATAAATTAATGAAACTGATGAGGAAAGTAAAAGTCCTAAAAATGTTCATGCCCTTTGAGCTGATAAACTTCTTAGAGAATTACTGCAGAGCAGAGCAAAAGCACAAAGACATTGATAAAATCCACGGTTTGATCATGAGATACCTCCTTGAATTAGGTCATCCTGGGTCACATTCCTATACTGTGCTGTCCAGTTCAATAGCCACTAGCCACATACACATGTCCGTCCTCTACCAGGCAACAAACTCCATAAGAGGGAGTCCATCCTGTTCCCTGCAGTATCCCAGATCCTGAGACAGCGCCTGGTGAAAATGATGGGCTCAAAGAATATTTATGTAATGATAATGATATGAAATGATTCCACCAATCCTTCCCAGCTATGCGTTGAGCTTTCTTATCTTAAATAAAGTCTTGCCTCAAAGCGTGCTTGCTGTGTCTTCCCACAGAGCCTTGCTGCTTATCTAAAATGATGTACTTTCTGCTTCAAGCACAAACCACCTGACACAAAAGCATTTAAAGGTAAGTGTTATTAGTAAGTTTGTTTTTTATTTTATTTTATTTTATTATTTACTAGACACGTTTGTGATGTGTACTGACTACTTCCATTGTGGGTATCTGGTTTTCTTTTTCAGATGGAGCCCCTGCTTTGTTGGCCCAGGATAGCCTCAAACTCCTGAACTCAAGCAGTTCTCCTGAATTGCTGGGATTAGAGATGTCCATGACTAACACCTGGCTTAGGGGAGTTTTTAAAAAAAATTTCACCTACGAGGAAATCCAGTAGTGGTACATTCAGGGTTGGCGAATTCAGTGAGCTAACAATGTCCTCAAGGAAGCACATTTTTTCTCCCTTTCCCCTCAGGCACTCTGGACATGCTGGCTGTTGTCTTCAGTTTCCCCTTTATGTTTTCAGGATGGAGATGGAAACTCAAGAACTGTATCCTCATAGTGCAACATTTCAAATCCATTTCCTTTTAAAGACTTAGAGACTTTCCCAGAAGCCCCTTCTGCAGCGTTCTCACTTCCGTACCATTGTCCAGAACTACAACACAGTCCAGCCCATTCCTAACCACAATGCCAGCCAGAGAAGAGAGTTCCCATGGCTGGCTGAATGAATCAAGTTCCCAGGTCCACTAAATAGAGGCTGCTACAAGTCATCAATAAAGCATGACTGGGGGCGGTGGGAGCAAGAGGACTGGGCACCAAAAGACAAAGTAGTCTCAAAATTAGCCACTAAGGGTTTTTACAAGGCATAAAATCCTACTTGTCACAAATACAGCTCAACTTTCAGGCCTCTCATTAATCTTTCTCTGATTATTTTAGCCAGAAGTAGCCACTCCCTCCTGTGAATTTAAACCCTTGGGTTCAATCCAAACACTTTAGTCACTGCTAATGTCCCTCTTTATATCATAAATCTTAACTTCCTCTTGTCTATCTTCAGAATACATTTAGAATCCAAGCTGTCCTCACCATCATCAGTCCTGTGGCTGCACCAAACCCGCTTCCTTTCAGGCAGGATTATTTCAGCAGCCGGCGCAGTGGTCTCGACAGCTCCTCTGGCATCCTCAGAGCCTGTCCTTCCAGAGCGACCCTACCGAGGTGTAAGTCCGATCCCATCACTGCTCTGCACACCCCTCGGTGGCTTCAGAACAGAGTCCCCAGTCCTTACCAAAGCCTGCCTGGACTTCGGTGACCATCGCCTCTGACCTCATCTCCTGCCACTACCCTCTCCATCCTCCTCTCGATCCCTGCCCTCCACGGGCCACGCTGGATGACTTGTTCGTTCTTCAACACAAGCACTTCCCCTCCTCATGGCCTCTGACTCGCCAATTTACCTTGCTTGGGAAATTCTTCCATTCAGATGACTTACTTGATCCTTCTCTTAAAATTTTGACTCAAATGCCACCTTCCAGATAGTTCTTCCCTGATCTTCCATCCAAAAGAACAACAACCTCCCTCAACCCATCTCACTCCGCCTTGCTTTATTCATTTCACTATCCTGCAAAACCCTTTCACAAGTGACAAAATAGATATCCTCTGTCTTGTCTCATGAGGACAATATGATCCAGGAAGCCAAGCGCTTTATCTCTTTTTTCACAGGGTTAGTCTTAGGAGTTACAGCAAAAGATAGCATGTAATGGGTGCTCAGGATACATCTGCTAAATGACTGCATACTCCTTTAACCTCCAGCATTTGTGGGGCTCATTCGTGTGGTCTCATGCCGTTATCTTTGCCTGTGCACACATCCGTTCCCTGCCTCAGGGACAGAGCTTCTTAAAGACCATGGCTGAGGCTTAATGAACAGCACCTTATGAAGAGAAGGAGCTCCAGTGTTGTTGACATTTGGAAGAAGATACACTAGGACAGCAGCAGCTGTTACCACCTTACCTAACTATTCTTGGCAGGAGCCTGGGAAATTGAAGCACAGGACAGGACAGTGTATTTAGGAGGGTATGGAGTTTGGAATTCTGCCCTAAAAGAGGAAGTTATGCCCTTGAGTAAGAGGAGGGAGGCACCTCCAACACTGAGAGGAGAACACAGGACACCTTTGCACCCCCACAATTTCCCCAGAGCCGATCTTTCTACGTTTGTTTACAATCCAGCAGTTCCTTGCAACTCTCGCTAATTGGTGGCAAAGGTTACTGCTTAACAGATGCTGAACAGAAGCAGAGGGGCTCAGACCATGTGGAGTCATTGCTCAAATTTAGGGAGGAAATTCAGACTGACTTCAGGCCCAGCTCCTCCCAGCCCCAGCCTGGAAAACACAGGTGGAGGTCCCAAGAGAGGCCCTGAGCTCCAGGAGACAGCTCTGTCCCACCCCACCGTGCAAAGTTCTCCCACACACAGCAAGGCCACTCACCAGGCTCTAGGGAACCGGCCCACTTTCAAATGCCGATAACATTCTACTTGCTAGAACAGAAAGGGACAAGTGAGGAGACTGAAGACAGTGCTTTAAACAGAAGAAGAAGAAGTTATTGAATGTGTGCTAATCGAAAAAGGCCAATGCCAGGAATAACTGTGAGCATTATTTGATGCAAGTGCACACAGAGAAGCCCCAGGTGTAGAAGGAGACAGGAGCCGAGGTGGTCTGAGGACGCACAGCGCGCGCCCTGAGAGGACGGCCCACAGGACAGAATTTATTTTAAGCAACCTTAAAAAAAACTCATTTCAGCATTCCGCAGGAAATGAAAAGCAGATGGGTTGGTTTGGAGATTGTTTACACATTATCAGCCTTCACGAAGCTTAGTTAGGCCAAGTTAGGCCTGGAGAAAAGGGGTATTTTAGGTAAATATTGGACTGGCAGGATCTCCACTCTGGGAGAGCAGGAACTCTTTTGAATCACATCATCTGGCCCTGCAGAAGCAGGCGTTTAGGCTGCAGGGCCCTTATTTCCCCTGGCCAACACAGATCTGGGTAGAATAAACAGTGATTTGATGTATAGGCCTGATCTGCTTGCACCTTCTTTTTTTATTGATATGTGTCTGCAGTACATAATGATTACATTCATCACAGGGAATTGATACATGTATACGACACAGCTTAATTCTTCTTAATCTCCTCTCCTCCCTGCCCCTCTTTGCATCTCTTGAACCTCTTCTCCTACATAAATATTTTTGTGCATTTTTGTAGTGCATAATGATCATGTTCCTAGTAGGATGTATTCATGGACACAATATATCACAATTCCCTTTTTTAAAAAAAAAAATCTCTTCACTCTCCTTCTTCTGTCTTTGTTTCCCTTCCCATGTGTTAAAGATCTATCTCACTATTTCCTGTTGTCTACCTTTTATTTCATTCTTTATATTTTGAGTTTCTCGTGTAAGAGAAAGTACTAGATACTTGTGTGTCTGATTTATTTCACTTAATATTGTAGTCTCAAGCTGCATCCCTTTCCCTATAAATGGCTTAAGTTTACCCTTCTTTGTGGCAGAGTAGCACTCCATTATGTGTAAATACTACATTTTCTTTTCCATTCAATTGTTCATGCTCAAATAGGCCACTCACAAGATTCAGCGATTTTGAATTGTGCTACTGTAAATGTGGGTATGCATGTATCCTTGTAATATGAACACTTTTACTCTTTCAGGAAGATACATAGAAAGGGAAATAGCTGGGTCAAGTGGAATTTTGGTTTTAGTTTTTTGAACAATGTCCATACTGATTTCCACAGTGGTTGTACTGGTTTATATTTACACCAGCAATGTAGAAGGGCTCCTTTTTCCTCCACAGCCTCTCCAAAATTTGTTGTCATTTGATTTTTTGATGATAACCATTCTTTCTGGAGTAAGATGCAGTCTCAGTGTTGTTTTATTTCACATTTCTCTAATTGCCAATGATGCTGAACGTTTTTCATGTATTTATTGGCCACTTGAACTTCTGAGAAGTGTCTATTCATTTCAGTTGCCCATTTTTTATTTGGATGTTCTAATTTGGGATGCTAAGTTTTTTAGTTCTTTATATATTCTAGATATTAGTCCTTTGTCTGAGTAACAGCTAGTAATTTTGTCCCATTCTGTGGTTGTCTCTTCACTCTGCTGTCTCCTATGTTATGCAGAATCTTTTTAATTTAATGTCCCATTTGTTGATCCTTAATATAAGTCCTAGAGAAAACAGGTATAGAACGACTTTCTTTCAATCTGATAAAAGTCATATATGGCAAACCGTATCATCATATTAAATGAGGAAATGTTGAAAAATTTCCCTCTAAAATCAGAATGAGACAAGCAGTTTCACTATCACCACTACTGTTCAACATAGTTCTCAAAATAGTAGTCAGAGCAATCAAAGCAAGAGAAAAAAAATAAAAGGAACATATCTAGGAAAGTGAGAAGTCAAATTATCATTATTTGCAGGTGACACAATCTACTATATAGACAACCCAAAAAATTCCATTAGAAGACTCCTAGAATTAATAAAAAAATTCAGTAGCATAGCAACATACAAAGTAAACACATACACACACACACACACACACACACACAAATAGTATTCCAGTATAGAATTAAAAACCCACCAAGAAAGAAATTAGAGAAACAATACCTTTCAAAATATCATCAAGAAAAATGAAATACTTAGGAATTAACCAAACCAAGGAAGTGAAAGACCTGTACAATGAAAACTATGGTTCTCTGAAAAAGGAGATGAAAAAAGATATCAGAAAATGGAAAATACCCCTGTTCCTGGATAGACAGAACCAATATAGTCAAATGACCCTACTTCCAGAACTGATACACAGATTCATCATGATCCCAACCCAAATACCAACAGCATTCCTTGAAGAACTAGAAAAAACAGTGTTTGTACTTCTTGAAGTAACGAACTAAGTAAGGAACACTACACTTCTCTCACTTTCAAGCCACACTCACTGACTAGTGAAGTGAAATCAAGGACCTGAGCACTGGAACACCGGACTACATAATGGAACATCTCAAGTGAGAGGTCCTGAGACTTATAGTAGGTTTTTGGAATCGCTGGGTCCTTTCCTCAGAGTTTCTACTCAGTAGGACTGGGATGGGGCCAATCTACACATTGAACTCACCTAGATATGAGTTGTTCTGGTGTGAGATTTGGTCATTGTTTAAAGCTTTCCAAGGACTGGGAATGTAGCTCAGTGATACACCACTTGTTTAGCATGCATAAGACCCTGGGTTCAATCTCCAGCATGGTCAAGAAGAAAACAAAAAATGATAATGAAGAGAGCCACTGATCTAGTTCTCTTTCACCTGCAATCATCATTATTTCCACATCTTAATTTCAATTTACTGTCACATGCCTTCAGGGTGGTTTAGGCCCATAGGAGATCATCCAAAATATAGATTTGAGGCAAAAGGTTAAAATATCGCCCTCTGAAACTGTCAAAAAATAATCTATGTAAACACAGGCCATCGCTCTTTTTGGTAATGTGTCCAGGAAATAGTACTTATAAAAGCATTTTGTAAGTTGCTAAAAAGAGACAGAAAAAGCAATAATTTTAACAATTATCAAGCAGTTATTACATATTAACTACTTTTTCAGTGTTGTCATTTACAATTCATTTAATTCTTACAACACCTCAATGGTGTTGGAACAACAAGGAAACCGAAGTACTAGGAGAAGGAATTTGTCCAAAGTCAAACAATGAGAGTCAGAGCTTGTCAAGCTTTGACGTGCATCTGAATTACCTATAGAGTCTGTTCAAAATACAAATGACCAGGCTCCATCCTAGAGCAATAGTATTGGAATTTCCTTGCTCCTTTTTTAAAATTTTGTACCAGGAATCAAACTCACAACCTCTTTCCTGCCAGGCAGGCACTTACACCACTGAGCTAAATCCCAAGCCCTATTTTTTGAGACAGGGTCTCACTATGCAGTTCAGGCTGGCCTTGAACTCACTTTGTAGCCCAGGCCAGTCTCAAACTCACAACAATCCTCCTGCCTCAGCCTCCTGAGTGCTGGGATTAAAGGTGTGTGCCACCACGCCCGGCTCCTTGCTCCTTCTTTACCTAAACTGTTGGTTACTAACTCCCTGAAGACTCAGTTGTTGGCCAAGATGTGAAACCACTGTTGGGTTTTTTATGTTTATTTTTATTTTTTTAAGGCTTTGGAATTAGTTTATCCTAGGTTCAATTCTTTCTCCAACACTTATTTTTATTTTTTATTTTTTTATTTGTATTTTTTTATTTAAGAGAAAATAGATACAGAAGATAGAAACAATAATCAAAAAAGACAGACAAACAACAACAACAGATCTGATACGATAACATTGTAGGTTTACACACTGAGGTGGTTGAAGTTTGACAGTAGTTACAATATTGCATATCGTTACCTTCCTAGGGGTTGGGCATATTGACAGATATAGACATGTAAGATTTATCAATTCAGGTATATTAACTTTTCTTTTTCAATAGCTATTG
>RJWM01043835.1:0-13593 GCA_004363535.1 Dasyprocta punctata | reverse complement strand
CTGCCCGGCAATCACAAGGTCCTGAATTCAATTCCTGGTATGCCCTCCCCCACCAAAAAAAAACCTCTTTGAGCATTATTGAGGAGTCACTCCCCATTCTCTTCCCCTCTTTTCCTTCACACAATGTCCCTGAACACCACTAATGTACTTTCTGTTTTTATGCAGGCGCGTATTCTGGATATACTTTTAAATGGAATCATGTCTTATGTGTTCTTTAGTAACTAGCCTCTTGGACTTAGCATGAGTTTCCAAGGTTCATTCTCTTTAATAGTGAATGGAATGTTAAATAAAACATATATATAGAATATAGAAAGGCAGTGTTTTGAGTAGTTAATACTAATTAATTCCAGTTTGGTAGCTGTTAATGCCTCAACTTTTATTTTCAGCTTCAGGAAGATGAGCTGCAAGATGCAGTGCTGCTGCTTTTTGCGAACAAACAGGATTTGCCAAATGCTATGGCCATCAGTGAAATGACAGATAAGTTGGGTCTTCAGTCTCTTCGTAACAGAACAGTAAGTATTTGGAGGTTGATGTTAACATCCAAGGTTACAAGTGTCAGGATTCCAAGCATAATTATTTGAATAATTATATTCAATTTAACATTTAATAGTTATTCATTTTGAATAATAAGCACATCATTATAAGATTTTGTTATTATAGGCTCTTGTGTATATGAAAATCATCCTTTCATCCTTTCATTTAATTTGAAACCTCTGTAATATGCCAAATTTTGATTTAAAGTATACATGTAGCAGAAGATTCCCCTCCCACCCACCAGCTTGTGTACTGGATCAGTGGCAAGCAGAAACGCTGAAATGACACCCAGCATTTTGAGACAGATTTATCTAACATCAGATGAGTACTGACTAGGAATCAATTGTTCTCAGTATGTCAGGCCCCTGTCTATGGTGGTCGAGGGCTTATATGAGATAAGCAAGCAGGAAATACAGAGGCAGAATGGCTTGTCAGTTGGGGATTGGTTCTTATATATGCATCATAGTGACCAGCTATGCTTCACAGTGACCAGCCATTTCTAAGAAATATAAGTAACTGGAACTGGAACTATTACCTGGGTGCGTTGGTTACTTTTCTCTTGTTGCTGAGACAAAATACCCAACACCCAAAATGAAGGAAGGAAGGGTTTATTTAGCTCACAGTTTGTAGAGGTTTCAGTCAGTAATCTACTGTGTCCAAGGCAGGGTGGCTCATGCCAACAGTTATGGCATCCAGAAGAGCAAAAGCAGCAAGAGGAAAGAGAAAGGAGCGCAGAGAGGACTCTTTCTGTCCCTCATATTGTTTGTAGGCCACACCCACCCTAGGATGGATGTAGCACTCTTAATCCCAGCACTGGACCATGAACTAATCACAAATTCTTGAAATCTGACCCCATGACTGAGTAAGGCTTTGCGGGGCATCCGTAACACTGGGCGACTAACAGACTGATGTATACTGGCTGGTGGGAGGCATCTTCTGCTACATACAGATACGGTTTTTATTTTCTAAGTTTTAATGTATATTTTAAGGATTTGAAGAATAAATGCCTTTATTTAATTAAGTTTTTGTTAACTTTAATGTTTTAAAGGTCAGGAAAGCCAGGTGTGGTGGTGCATGACTGTAATCCCATAACTTGGGAGGCTGAGGCAGTAGGTTTACCATGAATCAATGCCTGCCTGGGCTACATAGCGAGTCCAACCCAACCTGAACTACATAGAGTGACTCTGTCTCAAAAAAAAATAAAAAAAAAATCTGCTAAATGTGGGAAAGTAGTGGAGGACAACTGGAATATGTTGTCTACAGTACCATGTAGAACTATCTGTTAGAAGTTTGTTAATGCTAATAAGTTTTGAAAGCATTATGAATATAAGCTTATTAGACGTATGTATTAAGTAGTTCATTGTGTTACATCGGTGACTGAGGCATTGGCAAAAGATGTTGCACTGTTATATATAGGAGGATGATTTCACGAAGTATTAGTAACATAAGATCTCAGGTACTTCTGCATTCATGTGTCACTATGGCAGATACTCTTCTGTGGCCTCTTAAACATATCCTAGGCTGCTTTAACAAGATAAAGTATAAGTGATACAAGTGTTCCATGTTGGGAAAGTACAAATTTATCCAGCCTTTAGGTGTACTAAAGTGTTTGGTATTCAAATAGTAAGTGGAAATCTGGTTTATCTGCAGTGATCCTCCAACATTAAAGTAACATTTTCATTCTGACACAAAATAAACTGATCAGCTGGGTTCGGTGGAGCACACCTGCAATCTCAGTACTCTGTAGGCAAAGGCTGGAGGATCCTTGCAAGTTCAAGGCCAGCCAGACCCCCGTAGTGGAACTCTGTCTTAAAAAGACACAAACATATAAGTAAACAGATAAATAAATAAATGAGCAATTTAAAATAAATAATAAATACAAACTATTCTGTCGATAATTATAACATTTCATTGCAATTTATATATTTCTTGTAGATTAGATGTTTTTGGGGGGTTTTTTTGGTTTTTTTTGAGACACAGTCTTGCTATGCAGTTCAAATGGCCTTGACCTCACTTTGTAGCCCAGGCTGGTCTCAGACTTGCAAAGACCCTCCTGCCTCAGCCTCCCAAGTGCTGGGATTACAGGTGTGTGCCACTACACCCAGCTTGTAGATTAGATTTATTGCCATCTGAAGACAGGGAACTTCGGTTAGAATGTATGAGACCAATTTTAGTATATGTGCTGCTGAAGCAAGCAATGTATGAGACTAAAGACAGTGATATTATCTAAAAAGCTTGCCTCAAAATATCAAAATGTGAAAAACTCTACTGTTTTTGTTTTTGAATTTTTTTTTTCCCCCGTGCTGGGGATAGAAATAGGGCTTCACACAGACTATGCTACACTTTTGCACTGATCAGGGTCTCCCACCCTGCAGACTCAGTCCTCTCTAGGTGTAGGTAAGGCTCAGTGGTAGAGTAATACAATGTTCTAAACCCTGGACTGAATCAGCAGCACTGAAAAGAAAGAAAAAATAACCTCTTCCGTTAGGGTTTATGGGGAATAATAGGATGATAAGAATGAAGGTGGTTGATTGAATAGTTACAGGTATCCTTTCTTCATAATAAATGGTGGGAAATTGGCAAAATCTAATAGATAGGAAGGCATAGTTTTACATACGAGGCAGGTTTTGTGAAAAGCAAGAAGTGTAATAACGTTTCCAGTTGAAGGGTATTTTCAGGTAATCTTTATTGCTACCAAAATCATTGATCATAAAGAGAAACATACATTCTTGAAATGTAATAACATTTCCTCACAGGTATGTCTACGTTGTAATATACTTTTGTTTCCTTTCTAACTGTACATTTGTTGGGAGAAAGATTTTAATTTTTTGATGAAGAAAGCTTGAACGCTGGTGGTATATGATCTCGTTAATCAAGTGTTTTCTGGTCCTTTCTTCACAGTGGTATGTTCAAGCTACTTGTGCTACACAAGGAACGGGTCTGTATGAAGGACTGGACTGGCTTTCAAATGAGCTTTCCAAACGTTAAAGGAAACTGGGTATCTAACCACGGATACAGACACGGACACGTTTGATAGAATTGGTCTAGGCTTGTTACAACAAAATTAGTTTGCATTTTGGTTATTGAACAGTATCTGGGACTGGTTTGAGCAGAATATTACAACATTTAAACTTATTTTGTTGCCAATTATTGTTTACCAAGTACAATGTTGCCGTTTAGCAATATGCTTGGTTTTACAGACATTTTCCTTGGGGGAAAAAGTATCCTCTCTTAATTTTACTTCTTTTAAACCTAAATGCCTAGACATAGCCATTGTGTCACCTTTAATCACTTTGAATGTTTTTTGAGCCCACAACAAATAATGTTTTAAAAGTTATCTCCTTGCTACTTTACTGATTCCTTGATCATTCCTGGGACAGTCTGCTGATTTAAAAATGTAGCATTCCATTTGTATTTATTTCTGTCCCTTGCCCAAAAGATTTTCTAATGAATATTGCTTGTACCAGCCAGGGAAATGCTCCAAAACACTATTCCGCTCTCTTGCACTGAGGAGCTTATTTCTTCCCCCCGTTATCAACTCCTGGCTCCCATCAGTCAAACTTACCTTGGCGTGGTTTGGATTTGATAGCTGATTCTGTGCTGGTGGCAAAGAGTCCATATGGAGGTGGCTTTTTAATACTCAGCAGATTGTCTTTCCTTTATATTATTATCTTTTTTATGTTGCATGTTGCTTTTGGTATCAGCCTGACTCTTTGCCCAGTATATAATGGTTCTGCTGATGTTTTATTGTTTATGGATGAACATATCTTCATTAAGAGTTTTTGGAACCTCATCAGACTCAAATAATTTTTCTTCATAACTCATTTGGAATTGTTCCTAATAAAACGATAAAATGCATTATGTGTCTGTTCTTTTTGAGTCTAGATATTTGAAATGGGTTTTCTTGTGTAGCAAAATTGATTTGCATATTTCACATCCTGTAGGCTGTAAGACGCATCCTGACAGGTTTAAGTTGGCAGTAAACCTACAGGTTATCAGGTGTGTAACAGTAAGATACAGTATTGGTGATTCAGTTTTTTCTGATACAATCTGATTTGATGCTGTAAATTTCTTTTTAAATTTTTTTTATTTTAAAGATACTAAATCCAACAAAACATAACAGAACAAAGTCAATCAAAACAAAGCAGTAGAACTGGTACAGAAGTTCAAAGAAAGACACCAGGAAAACAACAGCCACCACAGCATACCTTGTTATTTTCAGAATAGTTGACCAAGCCCGGCATGGTGGCGCACACCTTTAATCCCAGCACTCGGGAGGCTGAGGTAGGAGGAACGTTGTGAGTTCGAGGCCGGCTTGGGTTACAATGCAAGTGCAAGGCCGGCCTGAGCTACATAGTGCGACCCTGCCTCAAAAAACCAGGGCTGGGAGTTTGGCTTAATGGCTTAAGCACCTGTCTGGCAGGTGCGAGGTTGTAAGTTTGATCCCCAGTACTGCAAAAATAAAAAACCGCAGAATAGTTGACCATTCCATCAGGTATAGTAAAATCAAATAAAAAACAAAACACAACAAAACCAATAAAAACAGAGTATGAAATAAAGCAAAAAAATAAATAAAAATTAATCAGAATAAAGCAAAACAATGAGAACAATATTGGGCCTCAAAGACAAGACAGAGAAGAATCCCCCATATTTGCTACATTCCATACTGTCATCTTCCCAAGAGATGCTCAGACTGCTGGCTCCAGGCCTACAAAATCAACTGAACAATACAAGCATTTAGTCGCTCTATGTACCATAGTTGCTGTGAACTTAGCCAGTCCTCTGAACCAGAAAGTTGCTTGGAGGAGGGGAGTCCTTGATACTTAGCCCGTGCACCAGTAGGTCTACGAGAAGCACATCTCTCTCTCCTGGAGTCCGCGCCAGTCACGCACACTCACCAGGAAGGCAGGCTAGGTTGTCTTCTGGTTGGAGCCTCCCTGTCCAACATGGCAGGATCTTGAGAGGCACATCTCTTTCTCGATGCTGTAAATTTCAGAAGTCGGATCAATAGTAAAATGTTGTAATAAAATGAACTCGCCTGAAAGCACATAGACCTGTATTTCTTTCAGAGTGGATAGTTTAGAAGTATTTTAAGTGCTGTTTGTTTGGCAGAGATATGGACTTTTTTTTTTCTGGAGATAGAGTCTCGCTATGTATTCTAGGGTGGCCTTCAATTCACTATGTACCCTAGGCTAGCCTTGAACTTGAGGTGATCCTCCTTTCTTAGCCTCCAAGTGCTGGGATTACAGGCATGCACCACACCTGGCACACTGACTGTTAAGTGAGTCTTGATATTTGAAATGGATTTGTGTAGCAAAATTGATTTGCGTATTTCACATACTGTTGTCTATAAAACACATCCCAACAGGTTTTTAAGTTGGCAGTAAAGGGAAGTAAAAACAGGGAAATTCTATAGTTCTGTCTCTTACAAAATCGCAAAGTTTGTAAGCTCTTCTTAGCCTTAGATGTTAGAACATTTTTCAGGTTTGTTACAACAAATATTACCAAAAAATAACATGTAGGAGAAAATATGGGAGAAGCTCAGAGCTTTAGAGTTACTGCCCTCCAGGAACCTGAGCTTTCTGGAAACTTTGCAGACTTATCCTTTTTTTCTTTTTGTAGCACTAGGAATTGAACCCAGGGTCTTCACAAAAACCTACATAACCAACCCTCCACCCCCTTTTTTGGAGACAGGATTTCACTTTGTAGTTGAGGCTGGCCTTGAATTCGGGGTACTCCTTAGCCTCCTGAGTGCAGGTATTGCAAGTTTGCATCGCCACCCTGCTATCTTGTGTTTTAGGTTTTTATGGAGTAGTAAATGAGTAGGCATGTTTGAAGCATGAGTAACAGTGTCTAATGTGATTGTAGAAAAAGGGTGTGGCCTAATGCTCATAGACTTGTTTTATATACTTTAGAAAGTATATAGCTCTGTCCAGATTTTTCAGCATCCCTTCCTCACTGGTATTGACCAGAACCCCTTCTGAAATGGGGTCTTGCTTTATATGAGGCAAGATAAGAGTAGAGACTTTCTTTATTGTCAGCAATTCCTGGACAGAAATGGAGGTGAAGATTAGAGTTATTGTGACCCACTTTGAGAAGAAAACTTTTTAAGACCTCTGTGTAAGACAGTATAGTTTAAGAATGTCTGATGTTTATTGACTTTTCCTTGTTTTTAGGAAAGATAGTGGCAGGCTTGATGCTTTTGCAGAAAACTGTTTCTGCATGAAAGGTATAAACACTCCAATTCCTATTTGAGTTCTGTACCTGCAAGTGTCTTCTTTGAATATACACTGTACGCCTCTAGTTTGTAGGTACAGAACATACTGGCCTTTAGAGCCCACCCCAGTTAAGACAGTTCCTTCCAGAAGAATTTATGAAAACCTTGGTAAAAACAATCTCAGCTGATCTCTAGAATAAAAGGTGATTGGAGTGAACTTTACCAGTAGTCTTTTCCCCTTCCTACCCATCTGCAAATCTTTATTTAAAAAGAATAGTAGACTTAAACTTTTAGATTCTTCTTGAAAAATTTTGTTATTTATCATGGTTTTCTGAGCTATTGGTAAAAAGGTTTTGAGGGAAAATAAATGATACTCAAACTTTGCTTTTTTATGGTTTTTTGGTTTTGGGGTTGTTTTTTGTTTGTTTGTTTTTGAGTTAGGGTCTTGCTGTGTAATTCAGGCTGGCCTTGAACCCCCGGTGACCTTCCTGCCTCTGCCTTCCAAGTGCTGGGATTACAGGTGTACACCATAATGCTGGCTTAAAATTTATTTTTATAGGCATTTTCTGAAGTCTCCAAATTTTGATGGTTGGTTCAAAACCTGGCAGAAGACCTGAAAATTGGAGGCACTCCATTTAGAAGCTCTTTTTTTAATTAATTTTTTTGTTTTAAGGAGAATAAAACAACAATAAAGCAAAACAAAACTATGATAAATCCCAGCACTCAGGAGGCTGAGGTAGGAGGAGTGTTGTGAGTTTGAGGCCACCTTGGGCTACAACGTGAGCACAAGGCTGGCCTGAGCTACATAATGCGACCCTGTCTCAAAAAAACTAGGGTTGGGAGTTTGGTTCAGTGGCTTAAGCACCTGTCTGGCAGGTGTGTGGCTGTGAGTAAGATCCCCAGTGCCACAAAAAAACAAAACAAAACAAAACAAAACAAAACTATGATAAGTAGGAAATCTACAATAGTTACAATATTGCATATTGTTATCCCCTAAATAGTTGCTCAGACTACCTGCTTGAGTCTTGGCAAAGTCAATCAAATATTACAATTCCTCTGAATCAGCTGGTTGCTTGGGGAGGGGGATAGCCTTCTTCTGGTTCTCCCCAGTCTGTGCACCAGCAGGCTCACACGCAGGGGCCCATCTAGAAGTTCTTTGTGAAGAGGTTAGAAAATAAGTGTTTTGTGTGATGACTAACAGCTGTTGAAAGTAAAACTAATACTTAGAGGTTGACAATAATACCCACATCTACTTCTTTATACTTGGTGAAAAGAGCTAATTTGTCTACATCATGTGTCATACCAGGCAGTTTATAGGTGCTTTATACAGATACTCTTTTAATCTTCATAATTCACAATTCATTGAGGCGGGCATTTATGATCTGCAGTATGCAACAGCCGTGGCTTAGAAGTGAGTGACTTGCCTTGGTTCACATCACTGCTAAGTAGTAAGCAAGACGTGTACCAGATGCTCTTGCATTGGTCCAGGAGAGCTAACTGGGCATCTGTTTTCCCAGTTCTGCCTTCAGTTACCTCAGATTGGTAGCTTGAAATCACCTACAGTGGGAGTATTACACCATAAAAGCTGGCCAATGTTGTGAGCTAGAGATTTTTTTCTAAAGAATGGGACGTTAAATATTTACTAGCACATCACTGGAGGGAGTCAGGATTCAGATGTTGGCTGTCTAACTCCAGCTCTTATGCATTGTGATTTGTTTTTCAATTAGTACAGTATCAACCTTTTTTTGTACATGCTTGCAGATTTTTTTTATATTCTGTGTTATCAACTGCCTATTTTAAACTGTATCTGAAAGTTAAACAGTGCTCTTCTTTTTATGTAGCTTTAAAATTGAGGTGAGCTAAGCTGGGTAGGTGGTGCACCCCTATAATCCCAGCACTTGGGAGGCTGAGGCAGGAGGATCACTGATGGTTCAAGGCCAGCCTCAACTATATAGCAAGACCCTGTGTCAAAAAAATAAAACAAAAATTTGGGTTGGTTAGCCCCAGTGTTACCATTCTATTTTTTAATAGATTATTTACAAAGAATCTACATAAAAATCAATAGAACAACAAGCAGGTTTAGCAAGGTCATGGTACAAGGTCACAAAGCCATATATAGAAATCTAGTGTTGGCCTATATACAAGTAATGAATAACAATATATTATCTGTATCCTAAAAACTATAAAAACTGATCAAAAGTACTCAAATACAACTTAAATAAAGTGGAGAGCTGGGTGTGGTGGTGCATGCCTTTAATCCCAGCACTCTGGAGGCTGAGGTAGGCAGAGCGTTGTGAGTTCATGGCTGGCTTGGGCTACAACGCGAGCGCAAGGCTGGTCTGAGCTACATAGTGCGACCCTGCCTCAAAAAACTAGGGCCAGGAGTTTGGCTCAGTGGCTTAAGTACCTGCCCTGGCAGGTGCAAGATTGTGAGTTCAATCCTCGGTGCCAGACAAAAAAAAAAGTGGAGAGAGCCCATGTATGTGAATTGGACAAACATCAAAACATTTATTCTCCCTAAATTTATCTATAGATTCACTTCAATATTTATCAAAATCTTAGCAGAATTTTTTTTTCAGTCAAGGGAGACATTGAATTTACTTCTTGACAGGCCATGTGGATAACAAAGAAGGCTATTGTGTGTGTTTTTTTAACTTAACTATTTTTTTATATACATCAACATATAATTTTTCTTTCAATTTGTCACACAAGTGAAACAATATGATGTTTACACATGTGTGACTTATTCACTAATAAGTATGTTCTCAAGGTGCATTTATTTAAGTATAAAAGTGTCCAGTTCATCATTCTTTATAGCTGAGTAGTATTCCACTGTATAGAAATACCACATCTTTTTTGTTCATTCCATTCAGGTTGGGCATTTAGGTTGTTTCCAAGATCTGGCTATTATGAACTATGCTGCTATAAACATAGGCGCACATATATCGCTGTAGTAGGATGTTTTTAATTCTTTTGGGAAGATACCCAGAAGGGGAATAGCTGGGTCAAATGGGACCGCCAATCCTAGCTTTTTGAGGAATCTCCACACTGATTTCCACAGTGGTTGCACCAGCCTGCATTACCACCAACAGTGGAGAAGAGTTCCTTTTTCCCCACAGCCCCTCCAGCACTTGTTGGTTGACTTCTTAATACTAGCCATTCTTTTAGGGGTGAGGTGGAATCTCAGTGTAGTGTTAGCATTCTAATACCATTCTTGCAGTGACTGTGGCTTTCCATGAAAGTAGCCACAAAATAAGCCCAAGAAGAACATATTCGAAGATGCAATTTACACTACAATGCTCACGTGTTTAGTGATCTTGATTTGTTAGGTAATATTCTTTATAATTTACTTGTTACTGTAAGGGTGAAGGTTAGTATGACATTGAACTACATTTTTGTTTTTCTTTACTTAAAAGGGCCACCTCAGAAAGCACTTTTCTTACATTTTGCTTTGCTTTCCAGTATCAGACAATAATTTTCCCTAATTTCAAACATTGACAATTTCTAGAGTATTACAAGGATTTTTCTTCTACTGTAAATCTGTATCTGAAATACTCTGTTCTCCTTTCCCTTGTTGTCCTTCTTTCCCATTAGCCTTGGCTATTGAAATACCATTTTGAGTAAATACTGGTTTGGATGTTGCGTATTTTTGTAGGACCTACTTCTCTGGATCCAGAAACAGAGGTAGAAACAGTAGACTTTGTACTGAAGCTGAAAAATAAACTGGTATGTGCCACATCAGGTGAAGATTAAATTGACCTGTGAAGGTATTTTCCTCCCATTTGAACTGAAAATTCATTATATGTCTCAGAAGGAATTTGTTAAATCAGAGATCACTCAGACAGATCATGATGGGGCAATATTATCCTAGAAATATTTACATGGTGTCTAATAAACTTACAAAAATGTCACATATTTAATTCCATATATTCTCTACAGATTTATTTAGAAGGCTTGTGTTGAGGTCAGCAACACATTTAATATATTTTTCTAGTCAGAGGCCCTGATTATATCACCCAATGAATTGTGTTGTTAAAAAACAGCTTTATTGAGGTTTAATAGACATAAATTGAACATATTTGAAGTGTACAGTTCACTAAGTTTAGAAAGTTGAGTATCCATCACAGCTAAAATAATGATCACACCTATCACCCCTCACATTTCCTTACTCACTCTTTTGTACTTCCCATGTGCCTTCTCATTTTCCTGTCCAACCACCACTCATTTTTTGTCACTTTTTATTTTCTAGAGTTTTATATAAATGGAATCATGTAATATTTGACTTCTTTAACTCAGCATGTTTATCTTGAGGTTCATTCATTTGATTGCGTGTACCACTAGTTCATTTTATTGCTGAATAGTATTGTTATGTGAATACAACAGTTTTCATCCACTCACCTGTCAGTGGACATCTGAGTTGTTTCTCATTTTTGGCAAATACAGACAAAGGTCCTATGGACACTTCGGTACACAACTTTGAATAGACATATATATCCTTTCTCTTGGGTAAATACCTTGGAGCGTTATGAATGGGATACTGGGTCATAATGTAAGTGAATGTTTAAGAAGCTGCCAAATGTATTTATTTTATTTTTTTGGTATTGGGGATCAAACTCACAACCTTGTGCTTGCCAGGCAGGTGCTTAGGCCACTGAGCTAAATCCCCAGCCACTTACCAAACTGTTTTTCAAAGTGTAGTACTTCTTTTCACCAACAGTGTGTCAGGGTCCCAGTTTATAGACATAATGGCCAACACATTGAAAAGGTCACCGTGTTGTAGATACACATACTTTTTCAATACTTATATTGCAAGCCTCCCTGTTTCACTGTGTGACTCGTTTTGGTTTTGTTTTCATTTTCTTAACCTTTTCTTTGGAAAAGCAGAAGTTTTGAATTTTGACAAAGTTCTACTTTCCAATTTGTTAAATACTGTACTTCTGATGTCAAAGCTGTGAAGGGAGAGGAGCATTATGGAACTTTCTGTGACAATAAGAGATTTTTGACATAATCATAATGATGGATTCACTAAGGAAGAAATATTAGTTAAAATTAAATTATGTAGTTAAAATTGGTTGATTTTAATGCAGTAAAGTATCTCAGTAGAGCTGATTTTTAAAAGTACTAATAAGCTTTCCTTTGACTACTACTCCACAAACCATTTCCTTCACTCCTTAGGAAGATCCTTTTGTACCCTCTATACAGTTGATAAATTATTATTATTATTATTTTATTTTTATTTTTTTGCAGCACGATTGAACTCACAACCTCGCGCCTGCCAGACAGGCGCTTAAGCGACTGAACCAAACTCCCAGCCCCAGTTTTTTGAGGCAGGGTTGCACTGTGTAGCTCAAGCTGGCCTTGCGCTCACGTTGTAGCCCAAGCCAGCCTCGAACTCACAACGCTCTGCCTACCTCAGCCTCCCAAGTGCTGGGATTAAAGGCGTGCGCCACCACGCCCGGCTAGTTGATAAATTATTAAGTAAATACTAACAATTAATATACATGGATTTTACTTAAAATTTTTGTCCTACAGTGTCAAACGCGGGATAAAATGTGTTTTTTAATATTATTTACACTATAACGTCCTAAGTTTAGTAAGTACAGTTCCATATCTAACTCCTGATAGTATTCTACAGTATGGTTACACCATAGTTTAGCCATCTTCTAATCACTAAACCATGTTTATTTTCAGCAGTGTGCCAAATTCAGGAAATACGATAAATTTCAAAAACGGATTAGTTCTCTGCCTTCCTGGAACTTTGAGATAACTGTGCGAGGAAGGTTAGCAGTAAAAACATTAAACATGGAGTCGTAAGTACGAAGAGAGGTTATAATGCTTTGAGCCAGCATAATATTAGATCTATTTGGCTTGGTCAGAAATGTACGTTTCAAGGAAAAATACAGTAACATAAAGGTTGCTTGGGTGAAAATGGCGTGACTAGCGTTGACTATGGCTTGGGGAGTACTAAACTTCAACAATATACAAGAAGTAAGTTGAAAGGTGGTAAAATGTATGGGAAACTAGCCTTTAAAAATTTTTTTTACAACACACGCCTCATTTTGTAATTGGGAAAATACGGTCAAAGTGAGGAAGCGTTCCATTTGAACGTGAGGAACCTTTTTAAGCTTCCAGGAGAAAAAAAGTCAAGAAAGTAAGGTTCCTTGTTAATTTTTCGCCCCTCCTTCCTCGCCGCGCCAGCATAGTACTGGTGACTGAACCCAGGGCTTTTGCACTGGGCTACAATTCCAACTGCTCCCCCCACTTTTTTTTCTTTTTTTTTCCAAATTTGAGACACAGTCGAATTTAGGTTTCTGCTGTCTCAGTCTCCCAAGGGGCTGGGGATTCCTGGCGTGCTGTCTCGGAGCTTTCCAATCTTAATACAGGACCGCATATCTTCAGTAGGACCTGGCAAGGGGGACTTTCACTTTAACAAGCTGTCACTCTTCCTCCCATCGCATGTCTTCTAACTAAAGTATTTATCTGTCGGAAAGGGAAGCTCCATCTACACTTTTCCATTTAGGGTTAGTGTTTGTTCGCGTGCGTGCAACGCGTACATTGGTGAGGGTCTGCAATTCCTATAGCGCTCAATACAAAACAGGACGACGCTCAAAGAGCACTTCTCACCGGGTAACCTCCTCCGCCTTCCGGAAACACAAAGATCCCAACTCCTACGGAGCCAGAGTATCTCTTCCTGTCGCTGATTGGAAGCAGCGATGCGATGCATCATGGGACTTCGCCTCCCAGTACCCGAAGCTGGCCAATCTCCGATGTGCGCAGACTCAGTAGCTCAGGCAGCACCGGAAGCGCGGGGGGATGGGACGACGGGGACCAAGTACTCTAGG